>JAODOF010000013.1:901887-928070 GCA_027576175.1 Sciades proops | reverse complement strand
ACTGCATACCTGTCTGTCTGAGCCTAACCCTGTATATCTGTCTGTCTGAGCCTAACCCTGTATATCTGTCTGTCTGACCCTAAGACTGCATACCTGTCTGTCTGAGCCTAACCCTGTATATCTGTCTGTCTGAGCCTAACCCTGTATATCTGTCTGTCTGAGCCTAACCCTGTATATCTGTCTGTCTGACCCAAAGACTGTATATCTGTCTGTCTGACCCTAAGACTGTACATCTGTCTGTCTGTCTCTCAAACCCCAACCCTGTTGGTCTCTGTAAATCTTATACTTGTAGACTCGTCTCTATAAATTCTGAAACGTAGATTTAGACGTGTGTGTGTGTGTGTGGACTCCATGTGTCCATGCGTTAATGACAGGACACAGCAGATGGAGCGGGTCTTGGTGCTTCGTTTGAAGCTGATCTGTTCGCGCTTGTCCTTAAACACACAAGAGACAGAATTCGAGACGAGTTGGTTAAAGAGCTCTGGGACTGATTAGAGGAAAAGCAGAGGTTTGGCCACCAGCTGCCCCCCCGACAATCGGTTAAAGGTGTGGGACAGTAAGGACAAGCCTGAGAGACACAGATTACAGTCATTACGGCTCATCGCGCTGCATTCGGAGCATGGCCTCGCTCCAGAACCACTCTGGGTGTAACACAATATGAAGCTCTTTAAAAACGAATCCACCCTGGAACCCGACGTGGCCGGCTTTTAGAAGTAGCACATGACGGCCGTAGCATCGTGTGTGTCGATCCGATGGGGCATTTTTAGAAAGCTGTACTCAGCTCTCGGCCAGGTCCTTGTGGTCTGCTGTGCTATTTGTGAGCGTCAGATGGGAGGAGACGTGACGGTGGTGTCCTGTAACTCGCTCTCATGGCTGCAGTGAAACACTTCCAGTGCAAGAGGTGATGCTGCGGTCAGGACGCGTGGCTGCGAGCGCCAGGCGTTGATAGCGCATCTAATGTTTCCATCTTAACTTGATTTTGTTGCCCGCCGCACTCTGGTGTACTGTTCTCTCTCTCCCTCTCTCTCACACACACACACACACACACACGCATCCTGCTAAAGTTACATATCTGTACTGGCTTCACTAATGTAGCTGATGCGCAGCTCACCAAAAGTACATCGTCAAAAAATAGATTTTTATGATAATGTATAAATGTTGCAAATTTATTTTAACAAAAAATGTAACTGTTATCTCATAAAGGAGCAGTTTGTAAAGTGTAGCGCCGCCCTGCTGCCTGTAAGTGGAATGACAGCCACATTCATATGTCTTCCCTTTCCCCTGATGTCGCCCCACCCACTTTGTTAAAACTAGGAATCTCTCGTTCCACTCGGGGCAGACCTGAGAGGAGTTCATGAATCTAGAAGGTGGCAGTTTTGAATAAATGCATGATTTGTGATCGTGTTTCGCTGTATGCTGGAATTCACGGAGGTTTAGTTAGCGGTCAGCGAATTAAAGACTAACAGTCTTTTCTTACTTTCTTTTCTAAATAACTGACAAGTAAATCTGAAGGAAATGACAATCCGGATGGTTCTGTCTCATTTTCACCGACACTTCTGCCTTCACCTTTTTAAACGTAGCTACATGCAAGCTAGCCATCATCAGGTGAAGTTGCCTAGCAACATTGTTTTTCAGACTTCATATTCTTAAAAGGCTTCTGTGTTCCCGTGTCATTTAAACGTCGCAAAATTTCAGGGCCAGAAAAAGTAAACCTGAAAGGAAGACGTTATCTCAAAAATGTTGCTTCAGAAATGTTTAAATCACAGTTTGTCTAAGTCTTTGAAATAATAGCATTTAATCATCACAAACTGCACCTTTAATCATCAAAAAAATGCACCTTTAATCATCTATTCAAGGAGCAAAGGGAAAATTTCCGCCATCAGGATTCCCCCCCCACACACACTTGAATCCCTGTATAATAATTAAAATGTTTTTCTAAAATAAATCGAAAGTTGAGAGGACAGAAGAGCAAGGATGAGTAGCACGTCCTGACCTCAACCCATCAGAGATGTTTTGGGAGGAGTTTGGGAGCAGAGAGTGACGGAAAATCAGCCAGTAAAAACGTTCAGACTGTTGGAAAAGCATCTCAGGTGGCTTTTTCATCAAGAGAAAGCCAAGATTGAGAAGATAAGAGGATAGAAGAGCTCTTTGAAGTAAAGCGCTGCAGTTATGAAGGATCTAAAAAGCACTTAATCTTGATTTAACGCATTTTTGCTCAAGAAGAAAGTGTCAATTGGTCAGTTTAATGGTACAATCACATTAAAAAAAAAAGGAGCAGGGTGCCAATACTTTCACTGATACTGCACGCAACACCACTTTGTTATTCAAACGATGCTGCAGCTGCCTGAGTGAGCAGCGTTCTCAGCGCGAAAGTCTGACAGCTGGTTCCTTTCTAAAGTTAGTTGCTTTATTTTAGGAAAAAAAGTCACTTTCTGAGTATTTTAATTCATTCAACTGAGGTTTAATTTGTTTCCAGTTGGACTGGGGATGAATTTCACTGTTTGGATTTTCATAAAAGTATTCTGAAAATATTTATATTATAGGAGAAAAAAATGTCCTGAATATTTAAGCTCTTGTATTTTACTTTTAGTTGCTGAACATAAATCAAATCTTCTCAACAACATAATTTCGTTTCACATTTTTAACAAATCAACTTTCTTACTCTGATAATATTTGAACAATATTTTTACATGAACAGTTTTTTTTTGGTCTTAAAACTCATGTCTTGACTCGTTATATTAAATCTCTTATTGGATTTGCGATGACAATGAAAATGTCATTTTTGAAGAAAGCAGTTAATTAGACATAAGGAAATATTTTGCACAGTTTAGGTTTTGAAATTAAATACTGATGTTTAGCCAGTATAAAATCCCGTAATGGAGACCAACCGGGTGTCCCATCAGCCCAGCATTACAGAAGACAATCTTTGCTGAGTAATCCATCATTTCGCTCAGTACACTGATGAGTGCAGCTGGGAATAGAGTGGTTTAAATTCATTCTTCTGTCCTTGTATACATCACTGTCTGTAAAAATATAAAGATATACATTAACCCTGTGATGCTGCATGGATGGGACACCCTGTCTACTGGATCTGGGTATAATTTTTTCCTCCATTTCTAGTCAAGGAATAATTGAAAAATAAGTTTATGATGATATTATTACCTTATTCTGGAATCATCATGATATAAAAGGGTACGATCAGTGTGAACGACTTACCTGTGTATTGTGTGTAAGTTGTAGAGATAGCTGTATTTTAGCAGCACTGTGTGTGTGTGTGTGTGTGTAGGTAAGGCAAGCGTGAACGTGCACTGGGAGGAGGACTCCATGGAGACGGTGCCGGCTGTACCTGTGCGTATCGCGTTTGTGCTGGTGGTCCACGGCCGCGCCTCACGCCAAGTGCAGCGTCTCTTCAAGGCCATTTACCACACATCACACTTCTACTACATCCACGTGGACCAGGTACACACACACGCACACAATGATTCCAGTCTCCGAATCGTTGATCATCCATCATTTGTTGTTCAGCCGACAAGTAATGAATGTCTGTCTCAGCCAAAACCTCGTCCATGTCACTTTTTCTTGTAACTTTCACACATAACTTTCTGATGTAACCGTCATATAACATTCATGCATCTTTCTTGTGCAACTCTCTCGTGTAACTTTCTCTTTTTAGCAGAAGACAATCCCATAATCCTGTTCACTGGCTTCCTGGAGTTCCATGAAAGTTGTTTTTTTTTTTTGGGGGGGGGGACCGGGGACGACTCTCGTAGCTAATTTCTCGTGCTCACACAGCAGTGCACACACACCTACAACTACACACTCGTTTGTTGTTTATCAAACAAGAAAGAGATGTCAGAAAGTGGAAGTTATTTTTGACTCACATTGATATAGTAATAATAATAATAATCTGCTGTAAATATAAGAAAAATAAGCAGTTTAAACCCGACAGTACGTTCCAGATATAAAAGTGAACAATCCATGTGAAGTATTAAGTCGATTAAACCGAGGTTTACATTAGTTCATTTTCTTATGTGTAAATTTACGCGCACAGGCAGGTTACAAACGTCTTCCTGAATGTTCAGGATTTTCATGAATCGCAAATATCTTATTTAAACAATCGGACGAATGAGTTACGAATAACTCCGTTTCATATCCAGGTGGATAAACGAGGCCCTGTGTTCCTCACCTCACACCCGAAATAGTCTTGTTCTCGTGGCAGATCACTGAGCTCATCAAAAGAAGGAAAATGATCCACCAATAGAATAAGAAAATACAGATCAGGTAATCAGTAAAAATATCTGGAATTAGGTTATTCATTATATATTTGGCTTCGTATAACACAGGGTTAGTCAAAACGATGTTAACACTTAAATGGTAGAAACCATTTATTCACAAAACATACATCATATGTGCAAGATGATTTACAGGACGCTCTCAACCTGCTCGCCATCGTGTTCAACACAAAAACCAGCGAGCAGCAGCACCACTGAAAGAATAATACAAATAATCCATTCGTGTTAACATAATGTTGACTAAGCCTGCATTATAACAGGAAGTACAGGATAAATTTGAGGATATTTCTTCAAGATATTTTACTTGCGAAGATAATACATTGTACTCTACTGGGCGTGGCCTACTAGGTGTGACCTAGGGGGAGGAGTCATAAAGTCCTGAAAAATGTGATGATGGTTGTTTAAGATGGCGGCCTGTATAACGAACGTCCCATCGTTTAGTTCATGTTTCCAGCTGACAGGAAGTCCACCGTCAGGGTGAGACATTCACGGAAAAGATTTTGCATGATGTTTATTCCTCCTGGACATTTTGTTTTTAGCTCCGATGTTTTCATTTCTGTAATTTTCATTTTCTGTTTTAGTTGTTTGTGAATTTTTTTCCTGTAATGTGTCATTATCATTTCAGTGTCACTCACTCTGCTTAATGTGGTAACGACATCAAAGTCAACAACACGGGTCCCGTGATACAGCAACACCGCACACACTCAATCTCTCTCTCTCTCTCTCATCGCTGTCTCACTCTGCATTTTGTACTCGAGTGTGTTTACTCAGTGTATAGACAATGTTCCTTTTGGATCAGGATTAGTTCTGTGTGTGTGTGTGTGTGTGCGTGCCCAGGTTGAGACGAGAGGAAATGAGCGAGACACATCCTGTTTGGTTTCAGTTCCTCTCCTGCAGTGAACATCCTTTATCATCGGAGCTACCTAAGGGGTGGGGGTGGGGGGGTTGAATGAAGAGACAACAGGAGAGAAGAGGGGATGCGGGGGTGAAAAAAGGAGAAAAAGAGGAAAGGATATCTGAAGGAGGAGAAGGAATGAGAGAAAGACAAAGTGCAAGGAGGGGAAAAAGAAAAAATAGATGAATAAATGATAGAACTGAGGAGAAGAGTAGGAGGAAGACAGGAAAAGAAAGGAAATAAGAAGAAAGAATAGAAGAAAAGTGAAAAATGACAGAGGAAAGAAAGTGGGGAGAAAGAGAAAAGGAGAGGGAAGAAAATGAGATGAAATGATAGGAGAAAGGAGAGAAAATTTTTGAGGTGGAAGATACAGAAGAAGAAAGATGGAAGGAAAAGAAAAGGAGATGAGAAAGAAGAAGTGAGGAAAGGAAAAGAGGAGGAAGAGAAACGATGAGAAGAAGGATGTTTACTTTCCACCAAAAAGCAGGTTGTTCGGTTTTGTTCTACTTCGGGAAAAGACTCTATATAAAACCAGATAGAACCCTAAACAGAGTGGTTTGTTCCAGAGAAGGTTCTCATGAGGAAGCTGGAACCCTGGCCCATGTGAGGAACTCTTGAGGAACCCTGATTTAGCCTGAAGAGGTCTGGCAGATAAACCACGGGGTTCTGTGTCTCGCTCTTCACTCGCTAAGCTGTTTAGCACAACGGCTGATGGGGGATTATTACAGGAGGAGACTCGGCGGCTCAGTCACGCTTCTCTCTCTCTCACACACACGCAGACCTGGCACTCCCCCTTCCCCTAATTACACACATCCAAGCATACACTTAATCAGCTCCTTCAAGTTACAGCATGACACGTGCGTGTGTGTGTGTGCACGCGTGTTAATCTCGAAAGGCCATGTTAACACGACTGCCTTTCAATCAGTCAATCATCCAAAGTCTTTCTGCTTTCCGGCTGCTCTTTTCTTTAGTTGCTTTCATAAAACATGGAGGAGGAGGAAGAGCGTGTGTGTGTGAGAGACAGAGAGATCAAAACCAGCCAAGGAGTGGAGAGAAACAGCGAGAAAAGCCGACATGTAAAAGGCAGCTTATTTAACGAGTACAGGTGGAAGTGCAGCGATTTTTATTTTTTTTTAAAGAGCAGGCAGGACAAGTTTCCTCACCAGCTTTTTCCCTCCTCTCTTTTGAAGTTAATACGACCAAAAAATCCCCCAAAAAAACCCCACAGCTCAGCGTTGTTTGTTACCGAGAAATCGTAAAGCGTAAACTCCTCCGTCCTGAAGATTCCGGAAACCGTCGAGTTCCAGCTTCGCCTCTGACACTGGAGACTCCTTCCAGAAACACTGCACAAACTTACAATCTCCTGACAGAAAACGTCACCGGGTCAACTGTTTTTAACAATCCCATTTTTATTATTAGTGGAGCTTCCACACTGTGAACGAGCTGTTACTATGGAAACGATAACCTGCGAATAATGAATGAGTGCATTCATAGAAACCTGCGATTTGCAGCTGCACTGCTGTCAAATCTGCTGTTATAGAAAACTAATCAACACCTTCCCTTCTGACCAACCAGAGTCCAGAACTCAACAACAGCCAAAATCCTATCAGCGTTTCCATGACAACCACTTGCCTGTCTGGTTAGCTTAACATGCACGTTCTGTGGTTAAAATTTTCCCTCGATCTTATTTAGTGACATCATCTGTAGTGTAGTGCAGCCCCGCCCCAAATCAGTTTCAGTCTCTGTATCAGCATATCTAACGAGCTAATTGGACTGTTCAAGTGACCCGAGGCTGTTCTGTCTGTCCACAGCGCTCAGACTACCTCCACAGGCAGATGTTAGTGCTGGCTGAGCGCTATCCGAACGTCCGTGTGACGACCTGGCGCATGGCGACGATCTGGGGTGGGGCCAGCCTTCTCAGCATGTACCTGCAGAGCATGAAGGACTTGCTGGCCATGAGCTCTTGGCCCTGGGACTTCTTCATCAACCTGAGCGCTGCCGACTACCCCATCAGGTGAGTGCGCTGAGAAACATCATCAACTACGGGACTCAATCGAGCACCATGTCTTAGATCATCACGGGTGGCGTACGATTCTCTCAGCAAGTATTTAGTGTACTGTAGTATTAGACGCACTTGTAAGGTTGTCATAGCAACCAGGAAAACTTTATTGTTCCTGTGCATACGATAGATGAACTAGCTGGCTAACGTCACCACAACAGATCACCTGATGCTAGCAGTCTTACGAGGGAATCTGATGCGTAACAGCTAAACGTTCGTAAACATGACATTTGGTTTTAATTGGACGTTGGTTACTGCTTTTGATTACAGGATACAAAAGTGAACCAAATGTTCACGTTGGAAAGTAAAGATCGTCTTAACTGGGAGAGAGAAAGAAAGAAAGAAAGAGTGTGTCATTTAATGATTTTTGTGCTGAAGTGCTTTTTGGAAAAATTTCACACTCGCTCCAACACAAGAACTCAGCAGCTGCAGTTGAGTCAAATGATAGACTTCAGTTCTGTCATACAGCGGCGCGGTGATGAGCTGCTGTTTTTCGGCTGTCTTTCCAGTTTGTAACTGCTGAAGACTGGTTGTGTCGCTCCTCACCACTGAGACACCTGATTACAAGATTCTGGGAATCGCGCTCTGAGCACTTAGCCTTGGATTTATCAGCTACAGCACAGCCGATGCTCTCAGTCACATCGCTCGCGTCTCTGGTGCTCTTTGATCACAGTGTTCGGTGTCGAGTGCTTTTGTTCTTGTTTCCTTACCTGCTCTTATTGATTAGCAAAAATCTAAACCAATGGAGTTTGCACCTGAGTGGCGTGCGCGTTAGCCACAGGGCATCGTGGCGGATTAGTTCCAAGCAATGTCTCCACTAAGTTTTGGAGGGATTAAGGGTAATTGAGTGAAGCCGTGAGCAGCAGCGTTTGATCTCATGTCAGCAGGTACGATGCTTCATAGAGCCGGTGAAGGATTACACGGGAGAACGGTGTAGCCTGCAGCGTCAGCGTGACAAACAAAGTACAGCAGAATGGATCCGGATATAAAATGAGGGCAGGAAACTGTGAATGTGATGAATTAAAAAAAAATAAGCATAAGAAGAAGCAACAAGATGAGAGCGATGGACAGGACAGGAATAAATAACGAGAGCGATATGATTTGGTTGGTTCTCCATTTCCGTTCGACTTGTTATTTATTCTCTTACAAAGTATTTGCGGGTTTTTTTTACCCTGAACAAAATAACAAAGTAATGAAATGCAGTCCCGCTTCATGACCATGCTTAATTTACCTGAAAGACGGCACCGCAAACCCACAGAGGCTTCGGTAACAGACCGGATCTGAGAATGTGTGGAAATGTTTGATTTATAATTTACGTGGGGTGAGCTGCAGGATAGCTCGGTCTTTCTGCCC
The DNA here is from genome assembly GCA_027576175.1 of Sciades proops. NCBI lineage: Eukaryota > Metazoa > Chordata > Actinopteri > Siluriformes > Ariidae > Sciades > Sciades proops. The sequence goes on along the minus strand of JAODOF010000013.1, from coordinate 919,471 downwards.
AGTTAAAATCGATCCTCTGGCCCTGTCATTTTTCTCGGCCTTCAGAAATGAGGGGGAGGGAATCGATAGAGCCGAGCCATAAATTTCCATCCTGTTCCGTTAGCGCCGCTCTCAGAGGTTAATCCAGGTGCTCTATCCGTCAGAGAGGGGGAGAGAGGGATGGGGTGGATAGCTGCAAGCTAAAGCTCCTTAAACTGGAACATCAAAGAGACGAGAGCATTTCTTTTTATCCAGCCTGCTGATCGGGATCCAGGCGCTATGTGGAAATAGCCTGGCAGGGGGGCAGTTGATAGCTCTTACTCCACATGGCATTAAGAATCTCTCCTTTAAACAGGCCTTTTATTAAAGGAGTAGTTCAGCTAAATAAAGGAAATCCACACAATACCTCACCACCACCACCACCACCACATCCCTTTAGCGGTAAAAAGTAGTAGATCTACCAAGGTAATGTTTTTTGTTTTGCCCTGGAGCTAAAACGGTAATGTTGCTAACAAGTAAGGAACGCTTCCAATTTAGCATCCCTCCTAAATCCTCTCACTCACCTGCATTAAAACTACATATAAACATCCAAACCAAACTGGAACTGTATAATCATCTGAATCACATCTAATCCCACCTTCAAAATTTAGGCCACGCCTACTATCTGAGTCACAAGACAGTGATTGCATGATTGGCTCTCGACGATTGTCTCTGCAACATCCTTTTGTCAACAATGAGCGCAGAAATACGAGTGAGCAGACACTATATTTAGTACACCAGGCTCAACCAGGCTCTCATCACATCCTGTGCTAAATCAGAGTAAAGAAGTATGGACACGTTGTCCCAGGCGCTCATGCTCCTTTACGGTGACAGAACACCAGAGAGAGAGTGTGCGAGTGTGTGGTGTTTGTACAGGAAACCGGCAGTAATGAATAGCGTGATAAAAGGAACTGTGGGTCTGATTGAACTCTTTTATCCTCCTTAAGCGAGGCCCGTCTTGTCATTACGGTAGAGCATCTCTTTGTTCTTCTCCTTCTTCCTCTGCGCAACTCGTTCACGCTACAATTCCATCCTCACGTTGAGTGACAGTCGGCAAAATAACGTACAAATCATCATGTTCCTGATAAGAGCGCGAGTAAAATATCATTTATTACGTTTCCAGCTCCAGCATCTCTTTAGTGATGTCAGAAAAAAGGGATTGGGGGAGAAAAGAACGGAGGAAGTTTGAAGTCAGGTGGCATTTCATTCTTTACGTAAAACAGTATGTTATTTAATTAGTGTTCACGAACCAGATTCCATCGCTCATAACTGTGTCAAATACGTTGTGTTGTTATTGACAGAAAGCGCTCGGATCGATACGTGGAACGCAACACCGGACTGACCCATTTCACTAAGTATTTGGGGGGTGTTAAATCTCTCAGGCACTTAAAATCAGTGATCTCTTTCTAATTAGTTTAAAGTGAGCAAAATTACTCCAGTTTTTTCTCTAAAAACGCAGTGAGACAGAAAAACATGCTTACAAGAAAGCCAGAATGTATGAATATGCAAATTAGAAATGCCACACCCTTTCCACTAGGCAACTGTGTTCAACACTGTTTCTTCGAAGAATGCAGCAAAATTGCTGTCGTGATCATTTTTACGCTTTGACCTTCTGTCCACTCAAGTTAATTTCCCCAAACATATTTATTTATGAAAACACTTAACATGTTTCAGGTTTACGTCAAATTTCAAGTGAAAGTGTTTCTGTTTAAACAGCGTCTGACCAACTTCAGAAGCGAAAGCTAATCTCATGCATGAAAGCTGACTGTGGAACTCCGTGTAACTGGATCATTAACACATGGGCAGTGAACTCTCGCTGACTCTCAGTACTTCTACTGTTGTGTTTAGGTGCTTGAGTGATGTTGCAGGCGGAGTCTCAGAGGGCTGGTAATCAAGTGTACTCATTAGAATATTTGGTCACGCCCAATCGGGACGGTCTCCGACGGATCGGATCAGCAAATTCAGCTGTTGCTTCAAGACGTAGAGATGCCGACACCTATGGAAGTGTGGCGTCATCTCAGTAAAATAAATAAAACGTGACAGTTCTTGCTCGCCAGACTTTCTGACTCGACTGTATCTCCTCAGCAGCAACCTGCTGTCCCCGAGTGACCCCTGACCTCATGACGGCCCGCTCGGTTTCCCCCTGCGCTTTTCCTCCTGATGGCCTTCCGCATGCCTGCGTCTGAAAGAGACTCCTAAAAGCTCTGCAGCATTGTGGGAACGCTTTGTCCTGGAGCGCCACTCGTTTTGGCCTTTTTATCCTCGCAGAATTGCTCCTTTTCTTCGGCCCTGCTGGAAGTCCATGCAGCTGTTTTGGTGGCCTTTTCAGACGGAGGAACAGGACAAGTGCAGGATCTGTTGTTCTTATCATCCCCTGGGGTTAGACAGGCTCGACGACGCCCTCTACTGGACTGTCTCACCTGCACAGTCAACTTCCTCTGTCTATTTCTTCCTCTTTGTGACTCATCGTTTTTCAATTCTTGTCTTTCTCTCTTTTTTAATGCTGTCTTTCTCATGTTTCAGCCCTTTCTGTTTTATTTTCTTCCTCCATAGCTCGCTCACTCGTGATATCGGACTCTGATCCCACTGCACATCAGACTTACGATCTTAAAGGTGATGTTTGTCATGTTTAAGTGTTTCGTGCCACAGTCGACCATAACAGTAGAGGGCGCTAATAATTACAAACCGCTTTCACCCCAGTAACCTTAACATTAAAGGAACGCTCGAGTGTTTTTCAACTTAAACTCTACTCAAACTTCGACTCGTTTCCATGAACTGAGACAAGACTTTAAACAGCAAAATCATTTATAACAGAAGTCCTAAGGGGCAGCTGTTGAATTCTGTTAACGTGTTAACACATACAATGACCAAATTCGAAACCACAAAACGATAAAGGTGTGAGGATGAGATGGACGTGAGAGAAATGCTTATCCAAACTGTTCTTCTTATAGAATTTTGTTGAACTTTCCAACACTGGTGCGAAACAAAAACTTGGCTCCGGTTACGTTACACTTTCCTGAATGTTTTGTCGTCTCCATACACCAACAGAGCCGTACAACGAATTCTTGCATATGAAAACATGGTTCCGTCTCGAAAAGGAGCCATTTTAAAGATTTACAGCTTTGTTTATAAAACAACGTTCAACGTCTGCTCTTACACTTGGAAAAAAGTGGATTTTTTTTTTTATGTAAACCTCGTGAGATTTTCTCAGTGCAGGAAATACTTTTGTTGAAATACTTATCCACGCTAATCACGTACACACACACTACATCAACAGCGAATAGAGCTTCATTTGAAATCCACCGGAGTACCCCTTTAAACTCAGCCCATGAAACAAACCCTGTCCTCAACCTGGGCTCCATACAGGAATTCTTTTAGACCTTCGAGTTCCTGATAAGCACTTTTGTTCCACAGAAAGAGTGAAATACACAACACACCTACACACAACTGCTGTGTTCTCATTGCTGATGCTGATCAGGTTTTTCTCGTCCACCACATGGCCAGGCGTGAGTGTGTTGTGTGTGTGTGTTGGACTGATGCAACAAGACACTGCCACTCAGATGTATTTTGGTGTTTGTGTGGGTGTGTAAATGCAGGCAGATATACAGAGACTCGGATGCTTTGTGTGTGTGTGTGTGTGTGTGTGTGTGTGATGGCTCTGACAGCCCGGTTAAGGCTATAATTTGGTCTTACGCCAATCTGCAGTGGCTTTGGGACTCGTAGTGTTTGGGAGTTCAGCAGACAGAATGGGTGTGTGTGTTTGTCTATGTTTATGTGTGTGGGCGTGTGATTGATTCGCAGTCACAGGTACAAAGGCGACAGGTCGAAGCTGCCAACATTAAATACGTCTTAAAGGGATAATCAATCGAGATTCTGCTTTGGCTGATCGAATGTATATCCAACTAACCCAAGAGTTCAGGTGATACGAACTCCATTATACTGGCGACAAAAAAAAAAAAAAAATTCCCACACGGACTTACTTTAAAAATATGAGCAAAAATTACCCATGTGTTTGAGTTTGTTGCAGTAGCACAGATTCTGGATTCTAATTGGCCAGAAGGCTTTTTCTAGAGCAGCAGCTCTGACAGTCACGCAGATGCAAATGACAGGTTTATATTAATGCGCTCGGTTTAATTATTTATCATTTCTAGAGTAACCACTCATTCACAGGCATTTATACGGTGTAATGATTAAAAAATCGTTAATATAGTTACGTTTTCTGTGATTGTAAGTGTATGTCACAAGCTTTGCCGTTTCTCGGGAACATGACAATCTGTGTGTGTGTGTGGGGTCTTATTAATGTCTGGCGAGGTAATAACTGTTTCGCTGCTTTAATCCAAGTGAGAACCTGTTTCAAGGACGTTCCAGAACATTAAATGCAAATGTAAACAGATACAAAGTATGACATCATTCTTTAATAATTAAATAAAAATGTTGTTGCTTTGTCACATGCTGCTTCAGGGTCACGACTCTCTCACACACACACACACACGCCGCCGCTCAGTATTTTACCGTAACAGCACCACACACACTGTATTATTCCTTCCTTAATGACTCTGTCAGTTCTTGTGTATTAACCTCAAATGCTGTGCAATGGACAGAGATAAGACCGGAACAACGCTCAAGTACTCCATTAAAAAATAAAAACAACATATAGATCGCACTCACACATGAACAATAGTGCCAGTTGTTCAGCACTACACCATATGTCGGTTTATCATCTTGTTCATAATTAAATTAAGGGATTCAGCGAACACATAGGCGTACTCACTTATCTGTTTTTTTTTCTTCTCCGTACTGCTGTCACGAAGCTGTTCTGCGAAAGTATGCTATTCTTGGCTAACACAATAATGACAATTAGCCTTATCCAATACGAATTAAAGGAAAGTGCCAGTAATGAAATCTAATTGTTAGGTGTTTCCTACTCTCACATCCCCCGGAGCAGCGTTCGCCTGTATGCAGGTTTGTGTGTGTGTGTGTGTGTGTATCATTTAATGAGAGTGCAGTGACTGTCACGCTGTGGTTGAAGCAGGCCACTCGTATCTGGTTCACTGTGACGCCAAGTGCGAGTTAGAGATTTCCCAGAATCCCTTGTGCCCTGCACTCATTTACACTGCCTCTCATTAGCCTGATTGATCTCCTCTCTCTCTCTCTGGATTCAATAAATGCTTTATTGACATGGATTTTACAAATGACATTTGTGCCCAAGCAAACAACCATCATTTGAGTAAAAGGACAAACTTTCTTTCGCTGAAACAAACACAGAGGAAGAGAATTCTCTCATTTCCCTCTCGCTTTCTCTCTCTTTCCCTCCCTTCAGGACTAATGATCAGCTGGTGGCTTTCCTTTCCAAGTACCGCAACATGAACTTCATCAAGTCTCATGGGAGAGATAATGCTCGGTGAGTAGCGGCGGAATAATACGCATCATATTGTATGAGCTGGAATAGAAAGGCTGGTGCCATTCTGGTATTCTGGGTCATATAAAAATGTATCAGGAAAAAAAAAAAAAAAAAGATTATCCAAGGTTTTTTTTTTTCGCACCTGTGTGTTCCGTACAAAACTTTATTAAAACGCACCAAAGGATGTTGATATGAGGATGCCAAATACTCGCCTGTTCCATCTGATCTCAGCATTATAGTTAATAATCAGAGTAATAAAATCCAGTGGAAGAAAAAAGTTTGACATGTGGCACTTCTTGCCCTCTGTAGCTTCATCAGAAAGCAGGGCCTGGACCGGCTCTTCTTCGAGTGTGATATACACATGTGGCGTCTGGGGGACAGGAAGATTCCAGAAGGCATCGCTGTGGACGGAGGCTCTGACTGGTTCCTGCTGAACCGCGCCTTCGTGGAGTACATCATCAACTCCGATGACGACCTGGTGACCAGCATGAAGCGCTTCTACGCTTACACTCTCTTGCCAGCCGAGGTGAGTTAATTCAAGATGTTACTGAACATTTTAAAAATTCAATCAGCAACTTGAGCAAAGCTGAGCAGAAAATTTAGAAGCTGTACGCTCTTATTCTCTGACTCAGGAGCACTGTGTTAAGTGTGTAAAGTGGATGGTTTTAATTACAGCAGGGTTAGAAAAGAAAAGAGGTGTGATTCTTTATCCTGTCTGGAGATAGTAATTCACCCCTCACATATTGGATTCTAGCCTGAGAAAAGCAGACTTTTTTTTCCCCCCCCTCTGATGTAGACATTTAAAAAGCAGACCTCCTGGGAGGGCCACCCTGTTTGCCACCCGTCTTCATTTTATCAGATGTCATTAGTTCTCTCTCTCTCTCTCTCCATCTCTTCCTCTCTGCAGTCGTTTTTCCACACGGTGCTGGAGAACAGTCCTCACTGTGAGAGCATGGTGGACAACAACCTGCGTATCACTAACTGGAACCGGAAACTGGGCTGTAAGTGCCAGTATAAGCACATCGTGGACTGGTGTGGCTGCTCTCCTAATGACTTCAAACCCTCTGACCTGCCCCGCTTCCAGGTAACCCATGCTAAACCACCGTTTCAGACCCAAGCCCATTTACCCTGAGAGTCTGGCATGTTTGGTTGTGTAGGAATTCTGTTATTGACACTTGGTGCAGAACAGAAAACCAGTCTCTGGTCCATCTGAACCCAGTGATCTACGGTTCACTTAAAATAAAACCTGAGTGTGACCATACCATGTGGGATACTGAACTACCCCCACCACAGGGGGTTCTTCAACAGTATTTTTTGAGAGCTTGGTACAATTGCATCTGTTCCTTGGTTTGCCGGTTGATGCCTGGTCCACGGGAATTCTTCTGAAGACAAACATGCAATGATGATGCTCCCTAGAACCCGCCTTTCATGTCAACTTAACTATTGCTTATGTCCCCTGCAGTCATAGTTCTTCAAAACAGGTGAGGCAGAACCCAATCCAGGTTGTGAGCTGAGCAGTAAAAGGTAAATATTTTTGCTCGCTCTCTGGCAGCCCTGGGACTTGAACTCACCACCTTCTGGTTACTAGAGCAGAAACTTTTGTCTGAGAAAAGCTTAAGTGTCCAGTGGAGGAGTTGAAAACCTCTAATACGTACATACCACAAGCCAAGAGCAGTTCCAAAGAGAGCAAACCGAAGGCCATGGTTCATTAGCTACCCTCACTTAACCCCTTTGTAGTGTTAACACTATGATTCCACACCTGAAATGAACACAGTAACGTTCTGCATTAGGCCCTTTTACAGCCATTTAATTTGCCCTGGACACACAACTAATAGTGCGGGACGGGTTCGCCAGCCAGGCCCGATCGCCGCTCTGATTAGAAATCCAACGAGACTTAACAAGTAGGCAAGTCATGCTAACTTGTGCAAGGATCTGTAATTAACTGTGGCCAGCATGAGATCAATGGTGAAGGCGGTTTCCCGTCAAATGGACGCTGATAGCAGAATATGGTGGGAATGTGATCATGGACTCAGAGTACAAGAGAGTCAGAGTGTCTTTCCTCCTGTCATTAAATCTCTCGTCACCCTGGGGAATGAGTGGGAGTGTGGGATCGAGTATGGATTCAATAGTCGGAGGAGGAGGAGGAGGAGGTGAGCTCCATTTTCTCCAAAGAGTTGGCCAAAGCTGCTGCTTTTGTTTCCATCTTCTTTGTCTGCAAGTGAGCAGTCTCTGCTTTTTTCCTTTCTTCTTCTCCCTCTCTCCATTCCTTACATTCTCTCTCTCTGACTATTCACTGTTCTTTCCCCTTGTCGTTTGCATTTGAATTTTTCTGTCTTACTTTACCTCTTTATTTTCTCTTCCCTTGTTTCTCTCTTTTATTTCATTTATTTTCATTTTTCTTATTTCCAGCCCATCTTTTGTTAATTTTCATCTTTTCTCCATCTCATTTTTCGATATATTTTTCTACCTTCCTCATTTGTTTTTTGTAATAATTCTTCTTCTTTTACCTTCATTCTTTTTATTTCTACTTTCCTTTTCCGCTTGTCTTTTTGATCTTACTCTTCATCTATATTAGAAAAATTAAGAAAAAAAAAACTTTATTTTTGCAATTTTCTTTGATTCTTTTTTGAAAACTTACTTTCAGTATCTCTGTTCTGTATTTTTCTCTTTCCTCCTTCTCATCCTTTTTCTTTCACGGTTTATCTTCTGTTCCTTATACTTGATACATATTTTTTCTCATTCATATTTTCTTTCTTTTTCCCTTTCTTTCACATTTACTTTCATGATTTCTCTGTTTCTGTTTTCTCTCTTCGAGCTCTTTCTTTCCTTTGCGTCTTTTTTCTTTATGTAGTTTATGGCATTACATTTTTATTCTGGTCTCGTGTGCCGTTATCCCAGTGGCCCTGCTCTTCAGTGACATGCCCATGACATCATCACAATGAGCGTTCTTTCGCTCTCAGGGCTCAAAATGTCAGAGGCGACCGATCTTAAATGAAATTTGCAAGACGCTGTGGTATGCGATGATTAAAAACATCCAAAGCGCATAAAGACCAAAGGGAAATTACATGCTGAGATATATGGGATCTGCTTGCTGCACTGGCAATTAGTGTTTCCTTTCCTGTGTGTGTGTGTGTGTGTCAGTCAGTGTTTCGGTTGGCCCAGCAGCTGAGGATGAGTTGTTCATGAGATGAAAAGAGGAGGGGCCCAGGCACTTCAAAATAACTACCACATTTTAAGCACTTCTAACTGTGGTTTGAAATTCACCCCGACAGCCTTCAATTGACTATCAGGACTGAAAAGCAGCATGTGAAAGGGCCTCTGTGATCAACTGCTGTGGTTAACCATTTCAAGTCTATCCTGGGAGAAGTGGGGGAAGGGTGCGAGAGCTTTTGCAGTCCATTAAGAGCATAAGCGCCGCCATGGCTATTGAGTAATTACCCTTTGACAATGCTTCATCCCTCGCAGCGGCATCTGAAAGACAGAGGACAAAGGGCGGCTGACGGAACCTTGAAATGCGTCATGGCAGTTCAGTCTGTTCACAAGCGGTTCTCAGCCTTGAGCCTCCAAAGAACCAGGAACCTCTGAAAGCCCTTCTTGGACACGGACGCTCTAAATCACCTCTAAAACTCCCTCTTTCTCACCCTCATCTCTTCCACACCAGCTATCTGGGGGAGGAAAACTCTAATTGTAGATACGCTGTGAAAAACCTCAACTGTTTTTCCACTGTTGATATTTTCCACGTCTAAAAAGTGTTTTATGGAAAAAAAACAAATAATGAATAATTAAAATCCACTTGAGACCTGCTGCTCAATTACTGTTGTCTCTTTTCACCTCTATTTTTATGGCAAAGTTTGCGTATTTTCAGACTTTTCTACTCTACTGAGAGTTACAAACCAAATTTTAGTTTAATTTATTCTGTTCACTTGAAGAAAGGATTTTTTTTGTTCTCCTCCATGTTAGCAGGCTGATTTTTCTGAATAGGTGAAGTTGATGTGTGCTGACTGACGTGCAAAGATAGCTCTTCACTTTGATTTTTTTTTTTATTTTTACCATCAGTCACATCTCCTGAGAATGGAGCTCTATCTTTGCCTCTTCTTCTTCTTTCTTGTGCATCTCACTGGATTGCATCGTCCTTCCAATTTCTGCTTGCCATCTGATCTTTCCGGTCTCTTTCCCTCTATTGCTGTCCTCTCTGTTCCTTCCAAAAATTAGTACACCGTCTCTCACCATCCTCCTCTACCTCCTGTTTTGTTTTGTTGTCTCTTTTAGCAAACAGCTCGGCCCACGTTCTTTGCGCGCAAATTTGAGGCCAGCGTGAATCAGGAAATCGTGAATCAGCTGGATACCTTCCTGTTTGGAAGTTACCCTCCTGGAACCCCGGGACTCAAAGCCTACTGGGAGAACATTTATGATGAGCCTGATGGTGTCCACAGCCTGAGTGATGCCCTGCTCACCCACTACCATGCCTTCGCCCGCCTCGGCCTGGCACGAGCTGCCAACTCCCTGCAAGGAGACGCCAGCGACAACCGCTGTAGGTCAGTACTGACTTAGGATCTGTTCAAATTTAAGTCTGAGTAACTAATTTTTCCTCAATCTGTCATTCAGGAATGCAGGAACTTTTCTGAATTTATTTTTTAACCCTGTTGTGGGTAGGACCAAAAAAAAGAGGTGAAGGAGAGAAAGTCTTAAACTTGGATGCAAATGACTTCATCCTCGTGAAAACGAAGCCTTGTTGCAACTGAATGAGATCTGCTAATGAAAGCCGTATGTAACTGAAGTGAAGTGAAAGCCTATGTAGCACGTTAACCCATTAATCACTGAGGTGAACACCACGGAAACCACAAGACCGTTCTGGAGATGTTAAAACAAAGGCAGTGCGTGTTCCGTTTGTGAAAGAAACCGTGGTTCATTCAGCCTCAAACAGGCCTGTGCCAGAATTTAGGAGTAGTTCCCACCTCCCAACACAAGGAGGGGGTGAAGGAGACTCAGGAGGGGTTGTAGGGCACAACGAGCTGCTTGTTGCCAGTTTGGGGTGTGTGACGGGCAGAAGGAGTGCTCTGTTTTTGGCATACCGCTGTGACATCAGCCATAAGGGGACTGGAGGTTGGGTGTGTGAATAGGGCCTCTGTTAATGTTTACGGCTGCTGTAAATGTTTGCTGTTCAGCTTGGCCAGGGGACCAGGAGGTCCTCCAGCATCGGCTGGAATACCGATGAGACAAGGGTGGAGTTCTCGCCAACAGAAGTTTTCTGTTACGCCTCCACCCATCTGTTGGTCCTCCACCATATTCTGAAAAAGACCTGCTTTTGTTTCAAATACTCGGTCATTTATTGGTAATAATGTCTGTGGATCAGCCATCGTCTTGGACTGCACAGTACATCATTTTTATTTGTTCCTTTGAGATACTGATATTGTAGCCAATCACTAAATGTTTTACTGTGTGCTGTGGTCATCTTGGCCAACATCACCTCCTCCAGATGTGATTTCAAGATCAAAATTGCATGTGACGAGTATATCCCTTAACGTTATTTAAGCAGGAGGTGGCAAGCGAAGCCGAAGTAGTTGCAGATTGACATGATGCTTTTTTCTCCTCAGGTACTATGCCATGGGACATCCTGTTGCTGTCCATATCTACTTCCTACTTGATGAATTCCAGGGTTACCTGGTGAAGCATCACGCCACCAATCTGGCTACGAGCAAGCTAGAAACTCTGGAGACCTGGGTGATGCCTAAGAAGTTCTTCAAATTCACCAACCCACCAAGCAACTTCAACAGGCTGCAGTTTGCCGAGGTAAGACAGCTTGCAGTTTGTCTGTTGTTCTGGAGGCTCCAGTGTGAGTCGAGAGAAATCTTTGTTGTTCACATATGCAAGGTTGGTGGAAGTGCAAACACATTCGTACAGATTGACAAGAAAAGATTTATTTTACTGCTTCTCTTAGAACAACATATAGATATTCTGCCGAGTAAATAAGAAAGAATAAAATTTAGATTAGAATCAGGCAGATTGTCTTTTCAGTGATTCATGCTCTAGGCAATGAATTGGCTGCTGTTGTGCTTATGTCTCCCCCCCCCACACACAATGGAGATAGCACCCTCAGCAGAACCACATGTAAGTAAGCTGGTGTAAGGTCATTTATGGTGTGTTGTTGGACAATGAAAAATTGGCTGTAGTAAACAAAGTGGTTCAGTTGATTAAAACAAATTTAAAAAAAAAGAGAGATTTCAAAACAATGCTTGGTTTGTTCTTGCCCATCGCAGTAAAAATGTTCTGGCAGTATATATGTGCGAAGGCTCACACACTGTGCACTGAAAGGAAATTGACCTCTGAATATTATTGGTAATCTTACTCTGCTGTGCATTCTGCCTGACATACTCCGTTAAGCAAACAATAATTCAGACGTCCTTCATTGATTTAGCTGTCAGCCTGCGCCGTACCCATCATCTTGCCCTTTGGCATAATCAGTGATTTGTCTGCCAGGATTGTGTGTGTGGGGGGGATAAAATAATGACTGCATGCTTTGCTGCACCAGGTTTATCTGCTGTAAGATGAGGGGGTGTGTGGGTCACATGCAGAGATGTAGGAAGTGAGGGATTTTCAACAGGACAAGTGAGTCTCTAGCGAACTGTCATGTCCTAACAGCTCCTCTTGGTCAGTCTCTGTGGGACACCAAAGTGTCACTTTCCATAAGCACTGGCGCGTCCAGCATGTTTTGCTGAAAGGGCCTGAGGCCAACGACTGGTGCTGTAAAGCACTTAAACCTCATCTGGTGCCCAGGTTCTTCTCAGAAGAAACATTCAAATTGGTCTGCCTTGTTTTCTGGAGGGACTGGCTTGGTTTGGGGAAAAGAGAGGAATCCTTGTGTTGAAGAATACTAATATCACACAAGTGAGTCTTCGAACTGTTTTACTGACAAGTCCCAGATGCTCAGAAGAGGAAGCGTTGTGCAGGAAATGTTAGAATTACAGAAGCAGCCTTAGGATACTGGCACTAGATAACTCTCAGCCTCCTACCTACCTTCTCCACTGCCATAAATACGCTCAGTGGGAATCCACCATGGGCAGGGGAGGAGAACATCATGGACAGGCTTGACACTCATTTGATACCTTTCTGTTCAGCTAGACAAGTACCGGCAGACAAATTTGTGCCCGTGTCTTTCACTCTCGAGTTCCTCTGGATTTTCAGAGTACAACAGAACAGAGAGTTAGACACGGTGGTTGCAGTGGTGTTGTAAGTCAAAATTGGGTCCATATTGATACAGTGTTGCATTAAACATTTTTTCATTGTACAAAAGCACAATTCAAGCAGTGCTACACTGCAAAAAACAAAGTTCTTAAATAAAGGCAATGATGTATGTAAAGTATCACCCATGCCTCTTTTTAGGTTTTGTTCATTATTAACCAAGCTAACTTTGTTTGCTTGAATGATCCTTTAAAAGATCTCAATCCTGACTTGTGACCGGTGCTAATTTTTCTTTTAGTGATGTCTTTAATCCTGGTCTTGCATCCTCCGCATACACAGTTCAATGCAGTTTAGATTTGCTACATAGCTATAACAAGGTAGCGGTACCAATTCCCAAGATATGGGGTACCGATGATAAGTTTCATATAGCAACTGACCAAGTATATGAAGGTCAAAAAGGGAGACTTGAACTTAATTTCCCAGTACTCTCCGTATGATTTTGGTCCAAAGAACATAAACTGAAGCATTACAGCAGTTATTATTTCTGTTAACTTAATATCCACTAATTTAATAGAAGGTCTGTTCAGTTTGAACATGTTGAAGTAATTCTGAAAGATATGCATCGCAAACACCTGACAATCCGCCATGGTGAGATGCCAAGGTGATAGAGATGCACTTGAGGACACCTGTTGATCAAGGGTGTGACTGTTAAAGAATGAATCATATTTAAAGATAATATGACAAATCAGTTTTAGTTTTATACTAAACAGCATTCACATCATTCCTTTTTTCCATCAGATTGGGACAGACTGGGATGCGAAGGAGAGAATCTTCCGCAATTTTGGTAATCTCATGGGGCCTCTGGATGAGCCGGTTGGGATGCAGAAGTGGGCCAAAGGGTCCAATGTGACCGTGACAGTGGTGTGGATTGACCCCACTAACGTGATCGCTGCCACCTACGACGTCTTGATTGACTCCACTGCCGAGTTCACACACTACAGGCCTCCGCTGAACACACCACTGCGGCCTGGCATGTGGACTGTCCGAGTGCTGCACCACTGGAACCCAGTGGCAGAGACGCGCTTCCTCGTCACGCCGCTTACACACCATAAACACCTGCCCATCCGCCAAGGTGAGATCCCAAGATGATATCGAGACGCACTTGAGGACACCTGTTGATCAAGAGCGTGACTGCTAGTTAGACCCTCTTTTGGGAAGATGTAGATGGAAGACAGCCACAAGAGGTCAGGCACTGAGGTTTGGCACTTAGCTCTAACTTGCAAGCCACTTTTCAGTTCATCCCAAATGTGCTTAATGAGGACACAGTCAGGGGTTTGTGCAAGTTCTTCCTCTTAACTTTCAGCAAACTATTTTGGTATCGAATTTTCTTTATCCACAGGGGCACTGTCAATCTAGGAAAGTGGCATCTTCAGACTGCTGCCATGAAGTAGAGCACAGAATTGTTGAAAATGCCTGTAGTTTTGACATCACTGGACTTGGTGGCCCCAATCCATGGAAACCATCTGTGTCATTTCTCCTTCTTACTTATTAAGTCAGGTAGCATTCTCCAGGTATTCCAAATGCAGACTCAGCTGTGAGACTGCCAGGCAGTTCGAAAAACACATTTATACTGCTTTAGAGTGCAATGCCAGTGGCACTTGGCATAGTACTTGGTGATCTAAAAACGTCTGTGCAGCTTCTTAGCTATGGAAACCCATGCTGTTTAGCTCTTGGCTAAATTATTGTGCTGAGTTTACATCCAGAGGTGGTTTGGGGTGTGCCTTAAATAGCTAAATCCACTAATTATAAGGCATGGATACTTTTAGATGCATATCATTCTACCACTACTTTTGCATGTATAGTGTACCAGTCAGTGCGATCAACAGGAGCTATAAATGTTGCCTTCTTTCTTTTTTCCATTTATGCTCCAAACAGATCAATGTAAATTTGTTCAAACTTTCCATTCAGACATTGTTCGTCGTTCATGCAGTGACATTCGTTACGAGACATCCCCCCTTTCATGCATTACCATCCTGGATAGTAGAAACTCATGCTGTGAGGTCACCCTCACTTTGGCTCTCAGAGGCTTGTGCATTGGGATCGTTCTGCTCCATCAGCTAAATATAGACTTGCATATGAGTAGTACACAAAACTCGGGTCACCTTACATGGGAAAAAACTGGTATCACACTGGTATCAGCTCACATTGGAAAATAGGCTTCATTTCATCTTTTGGCTTTCTTCAGTCTCAAACGATGAATTTGTCCACTGAATCCCTAATGAGAGTTAAGCTCTGATTTGTGAGTAGCAGTTTGAGACGGGAAAAGCATGGCTGGTTACTCAGGATGAATCACCATTGTGGCGTATGATTAATGTGGAAGGCAGAGACTAAGTCCTCCTGCTGATCATGCCTCTGCACCCAGAGCTAATAAAAGTTTATAGAGTGCCTTTATGTGGTCTTTGCAAGTCTGTACCTCAGTGAAAGCTGGACATCCATTAATGAAAAGTTATTGATGTTCGGTGAGGGCTTGGAGGAAAATCAGAGCTCTATAGAACTTAGCCCTTGACCATGATTTTCCATTGTGTGACAATCACGTCGATGGTTCGTCCTATAGGGTAGGCCTATGCAAGGATATATCAAGCCACTACAAATGATTAGGCAAATTCTTCAAAAGCTTCTTCAAAGTGAATGGGCCATGGAAGCATGATACTTTAAATTCATAGATCTTCTTTGGTTGAATTGTACTTTGAATGCCTCTTCAAGCAACATTTTAGATGTGGACAACATTGGACAAACAGTGTACAGCCAGTCAAATGTGAGTAAGCAAGACTTACAGGCTGGAATTGGGTAGCTTAAGGAGGCATCTGAAAGACTGAGACAGGGAGGCAGCAGTCAGAGAAGGCAGATAGATGCCTAAGCCAGGAAGATGGTAATTTGAAAGGGCAGCTTAAAGCTGAGAGACATCATGAAGCTTAGGAGCACAAATGATGCAATGGCACCACAGGACTTAATTGACAAGTAAGACATTGACCTGAAGAACGCAGACAGATGGTAAGTGTGAGAAACCCAGGAAGTTGCCCAAAACTACATCAGAAAAAGTTTATTATGCTTTTGAGACACCAAAACCATTAACCAAACTGTTCTGGCATTAAATAGCTTTCTTCATGACTTTTGGCAGTAAAATAATGGCTTTATATTCACTGTAACATTTTCCCCCAAAACACATACTTGGCCAGTGACCATGCAGTGGCAGACCTGTTGTGGCATTAACTGAAGACCCAGACAATCATTTACCAAATTTTTCGACAGAATAGCCATACAATGAAAACATTTGAGAAATTGGTTACAATGTAAAAACAATTCTCAGACAACGACGACCTTAATAGTAATAATGGTCTTTTTTTTTTTTCTTTTCCTGTGCAGACGATGCTTTGAAAGTGCACAACGGTCCAGCCAAAAACAGCTATATGGAGCAGAGCTTCCACGGGCTGAACCCCATCCTGAACATCCCGGTGCGTTTGGGCCAGGTGGAGGAGGCGGAGCATAATGCTGGGCTGACGGGTATGCGGTTGGAGCGCTGGGTGGACAGCCTGGTTGGTGAGGTGTGGGCAGCTGCGGACATTTGCTCGATGACGCCCTCTGGCTGTCCTGTCCTGCAATCGTGCAGAGACACGGCATGGAGCTCGCTCAGCCCCGATCCCAAATCACAGCTTGGGCCTCCCAAAGCTAATGGCACCATAAGGTAGCAGGAACGCTACCCCTGCCCTGCATCTCCTGCTGCATCGCCATCATTTTGCTGTTGATATTTTTTGTTATTTATTTCTTTTAACGTTGCTCAGATGAATTTGAGCTGTACAGCCCTTGTCAGGCGAGGAGTGAGATGGCGGACACTGAGGAATTTTTTTTAAAGCGGATCTTTATGAAGTGCTGTTTCAGACTCATCGTCATATGAGTGCAATTGAGCTTTTTTTCTATTTATTTAGGTTTGAGAATTGAATAACTGATCAAAAATTTTGTTAAACTTGATAAAAAAAATTTTGAAAATTAAGATGCCTTTTGCATGGACTTTGCTGGGGGCATTTGCAAGCACAGAACGGACCTCAACATAGGTACTGTGACCAAAAGGGATGCATTTAGGGTATGCCTTTTTTATCTGTGACAACACAGGTGTACGTACACACACACACACAGTATCGGTGCAGATGTATCCAAGAAATGTTAAACTGCAACATTAAAGGCGATGAGATGGGAGTCTCCAGCTGCTCACAGTCGGTAAGGCGCTTTGCCCCCAGCCACAACAGTCCTTTGTGGGTTGGTCTATAGGAGTGAACGTCGAGTTAATTGCCAAGTAGAGTTGAGCTGGGCCACACTCCACATTTCCACGAGTGCAGGAGCCTAAAGCAGAATGTGTGTGGGAAGGTTCTTGGAACTGCCAGGCTGTCTGTCTCTATCTGTCTGTCTCTATCTGTCTGTCTCTCCTGGCTTTTTCAAACTCCTGACTCTACAGCTTGCCGTTGCCTGCAGGCTGCCTGACTTGAAATGGAAAGTGTCAGCTGTGCTGGCACACAAAGGGAGAAAAAAATATATAAAATAAAAATTATTTTATTCTTTTTACTTTATTTTCCCTGAAGCGGAGGATTTACTGTGTAGGGTAAGGGTACTGAGTTGGCTATTTATTCATGTGTTTATATAAATGAAATAGCTATTTTTTTAGTCAATGACTAATGTCTATATGCTGTTTTTTGCAGCTCAAATCAATACCTTTTTGTAAAAAGAAGCTGCCTTTATTTACAAAGGCCATCGCCCCAACTTGACTAGATTAAAATAAACACGACACAGTAAGATTAGCATTAGTATTAACGTTGCACCCTCCCTGACTTGACCCCACAGCAGACTGATGATCTCTTTGTACAACCCCGATTCCAAAAAAGTTGGGACAAAGTACAAATTGTAAATAAAAACGGAATGCAATGATGTGGAAGTTTC
>JAODOF010000013.1:800136-820148 GCA_027576175.1 Sciades proops | reverse complement strand
TCTGGCTCCAGACTCCCTTGGGATTTTTCCAGACGCGTTTTGTTATTTTATTTTTTTCTGCTGCAGACAGATGGCCTCGTGCAAAATTACCCTTCTGGATGAGTGTGTAAAGGGACATACTTTCATATCCAGGATATGCCCTTTAAAAAGGCTGTTGGTAAAAGGTAATTGAAAAGCTAATAGAAGGCGATATGAAAGCTGCAATGGTACGAGCTCGACTCGATTGCACAGTGGTGTGTTTCCGATGTCTGTGATCTCTTATGTCCTTGAGGTGTGTCTATAAAAGTTAATTGCTGAGATTTCAAATAATAACTCTCAGTTTTCATTGGCTGGACTGAAGATGAAGACATCCGTTATTTGTTGGTACAACTGTAAACCAGCCCCTTGCATTTGCCACTGAGCGGTCTGTGACCACACGTCCCACTCACCGAGTGTCTCCCAGTTTGAGAACCATTGTAATAAATGTACTGTATTTGTAGTATTGTAGGTTGAAATGGACACACACTCGGCACACAAGACAAAAATGCTCCAGTGTTCCACGTGTTCTCGCATGTTCATAAATGTTTGTCGTGTTTTCAGTGACGAACCGGTTCTGCGATGAGTGGATCCAGGCGTTTGTGAACGCAGCTGAGCGTTTTAACCCGTTCCTCCTGCGCCAGATCCTGGAGAACTTCAAGCTAAAGGTGTGTGTGTGTGTGTGTGTGTGTGTGTGTGTGTGTGTCCATGCTCAGAGCGGTGCTCTACAGAGCAACAGATAAACCTTTATCCAGGTAAGAAAGAGGACATGGTGAAGAGTGATTATGTGTAATGATAAAAACAAAAATGAAGATTTCCACAGATTCCTCATTTTAATACAAAGTGAAATCAACCGTCACTCGTTTTCAAATCCACAAATACTCTTGAGAACACTGTTTAAGCCTTCAGACGTATTTTATTAGGCTACAGATCAAAATTGAAGCTCAATAAAGAAAAACAGTAATAATTGTCATTTATTATTATTATTATGAACATGGAATAAGAGTGTGTGCATCGACACGTCACTGATAATTGGTGATACGATCCATCACGGTCATTTTCTTTGGGATCGTTGACGCTTCAGAAAATCATCAGTGGAGGACATGTGACCTTTTATTTGTTTATTAGATTTATAAACATGTTTTTGTGACTACTTCTTCGGGATGTCAAGGATGATGCAATCATGTCATTTTATTTTATTTCAACAAAGAGTGCAAAAGTTTGTATCCCCCATGATTTCTGATTGAAAGGTGAAACATTCACCATTATTGTACGGTTTATCAACCAGAGACAATTGTATCCTCCCACATCTAATGAAAATAAATAAAATAAAAATGGACAGATTTTAAAAATATCTGTCATAATCTCTTGCAACAGGTTTACATGTAATGACACTTTTCCACCACTAGGGGTTGATATACTGTTTTATTTGATGCATTTAATGTTACTGGAGGATGTTATTAAAAAGCAATGGACCATTTCACAGTCATCTAAAATATGATTTGATCTCTATAATGAGAAGTGCATTAAAAATAAATCTCCTCTGGATAAAGTTACACTATGTGGCTTCTGCTGATCTAAATGTCACCGCGATTGTGATGTTAACACAGTGTGTGTGTGTGTGTGTGTGTGTGTGCTTAAAAAAAACCCCAGGCGATCCAGGACATGAACAACCTGAAGCGCTTTATCCGTCAGGCAGAAATGAGCCACTACGCTCTGTTCCGCTGCTGCCTTTTCCTGCAGAGCTGCGGGAACGGAGACGTGCTGCTGCAGAACGCTCGAGCCGAACACAGCGGCCTTCCCGAAGCCTGCAGCATCATCCGTGTGCTGGAGGAGTTCCTCAGCGAGCAAGCTGTGATCACAGCACAGTGAAACGTGCGTCCATGTCCGTTCCACTTTGCTGTCATTGTGGGCTCAGGAATTCGACTGGCGATCTGTGCGAATACTGACGGTGCAGTGAGGTGGTGTGGCCTGCAGGGGGCAGCGTGGAAATGAAATGTGGACAATCTGTGGACATTCCGACATTATCTCTCGCTCTGAATTCTTGACTGTGAATACATTTTGCTCAATTGTGCAACTTCAGGATAAGTCTCAAGCATCCAATCAGTTTTGGTTTTAAAAAATATTCAGAGCAAATGTCTTAATTTGGTCTCGTGTTGGCTGACACACCCACGTCTCATCGTACACACTAATGATTATCTTGTCGCCTTCTTCAAACACTAATAATGAAAACTTGTAAAGCCAGTGATCTTAATTTTCCCATCATCCTGCTCATGAATCACAAGCTCGCATCAGTGGGCTGTTAAATATTGTGTGTTGTGACTGTTTTAATTGTGAAATTTGTCATCATCATCATCGCTACTGCACCGCTCTGTATAATGAATTTAACCACAACGCGGCCAGTGAACTGATTTTTTTTTTTTGCATTAAATAACTGATTTGATTGCACTGATTTGTTTTCCATTGTGTTTATTCTTCTTGAATGAGACGCGGTGTTTCGGTGTGTGTTCGTGAACCTGAATGTGTCTGAGTGTACTGTGAATAAATACACCTGAAAATATTTTGTCATAATGTGAGATGATTTTATACATGGGCTGAAGGTGAAAAAATAATTTCACAATGGTAAAAAATAAATGAAATATGGAGCCCTGTGATGACCTGGCGACTTGTCCAGGGTGTACCCCGCCTTTTGCCTGTAGTCAGCTGGGATAGGCTCCAGCTTGCCTGCGACCCTGTAGAACAGCATAAAGCAGCTACAGATAACGAGACGAGACCAGATGAGATGAAATGAACTGTGGATGAATGTAATGGCTTTACATCACACGCAGGTTTCTTTCTGAAACAGTTGTCATAAAATAATTAAATTATAAGTTCAACCTCTTAAAAAAATTAAATACCAGCCTATGACTGGAGCTGTGTCCACAAAACATCACAAAAAATGATGTACAACATCCTGGAAAACTCTTATCTATTGACAATAAAATTCAACGTAAGTTTGATCAAACAGAATTGCATCCCATTGCTGTTTCTAGCTTTATGACTCAGGTTTGTTTATGTGTAAATTATGTAAAAAAAATCCAAAATAATAAAATAGATCATAGATTTGATCTATCATCTGATTGTTCAGTGCTGAATATTGAAGATAAATTGCCTCTTTTTTTTTTTTTGAAAGAGATGAATTTCTGCTTTCTGTCTTAAATCATATTTTATTACAAAATAAATGCAATTAATTTTTTTATGGACATAATATAAGAACAATAACCAATGTATAGTTTAAAAAATAAATGAATTCACTCAGTTTATTATTATTATTTTAAAATGTTAAAAGTATTTGTTCATAACAGCAGTTACTTTATTTGGCCACTAGAGGGCAGTGTGCTACAACATATTGATTCACTCCTGAGAAGAACTTGGATGGAACAATAATTGAAATAAAATCTGATCATCTTTCGACACTGAGTTGGTTTTGGTGTTAATTTTTGGCATGAAATCAGGGCTTTTACTGCCTCCCTTTTCTTATTTCTTTTTTAACCATTTCCATTATTTCCTGCTGACCTGAGCTGTCCAGTCAGAGCTTGTTAATGAGATGCGCCTGATGTCCAGATCAGGAGAAGATGGGAAATGCACAAATGCTTCACTCCAGAGCTTCAGAAATTCTCAGAGTTTGAATTCCTGCATGTTCTCCATGCACATCAAGTGCTTCAGGGCTCATTTAAGAGCAGAGCCGAGCAGAACGGAGCAGATGTTGTGCTCAGTCAGATGTTTGGGCTTTACCTCATTAGCAGAATGCAGCACCTGGTGTCCTGAACACAAGCATCCCCCATTAAAGCTGTTGTTTTCCTGCTGAAATGATCTTATGTTCTCCACATGGCTTCATTTTCAATCAGCTTCCATCAACAGGGACTGGAGAGACAGGTGAGGTGTGGGGTGAGCAGGGGACATTTAGGGGTTAAACAATGACCCTGGCTCATAAATCTTTCTCCCAGAGACACTCCATCTGACTTTTGGAGGACTTCGTCATCCACACTGCAGTTCTGTCACCATCAGTCACCAGAACAGGAACGTGGAGGAGGTTCTACTCACAGCTCAGCTCTGACAGAGAGACAGATCGTTCTTGCTCAAGGTTTGAGGGTGTGTATGGACAATAACATGACCTCTTTTATGTCCTTTAGGTTCTGGAAGCATTTACACAAAAGCTCAGGGCTGAGTTTTTTTTCCAAAAAACCAAAAACAAACAAAAAAAGCATTGAGAAGTTCTAACTTAAGAATGGATTCTGATGAAAATATAAACCTGATCTTAAAAAAAAAAAAAAATCACACATAGTCCAAGTGTAAAGTCTTTGTGTTTGTGTTTTTGATATACGTTAAACAATAAAATGTAGGGAAGCACCCGAACACAATGAAGAAAGAATCTGATGCAGTGTCTGATATTTGGATCAGAACCAGATGTAGATCTTCAGAAGGAAGACAATAGTATAAAAATGACCTTTGTTACAATGTGCTTGACTCGGCCTTTATGAATGCTTAATTTTAGAATAATGGGCGGGGCTAATGCTTGCAAGAATTCTCATTCAAGTTCTTAAAATATCTAGAAATATAAACAAAGGAGGGTTTTTTTTTGTATTTGCATCTGAATACATTTAAGGAAAAGGTACAAACATTAGCTTTGCTTCCAGCCTTGAACCCTAACCTGAGTCTTTATCTACAGTACGACCTCCAGGGTCTTCAGGTGAACTGATTTGTGGATCTCACTGAAGAACCTGCCACAAGATGAGTCGTACGAATTGTTAAAATTTTCAAAATGATGCAATATAATCCCCTTTTTTTATTTTAAATTTTGCATGAATTTCTTGTTGCACTTGAAATGAAATACATTAATATTTAGCTGCTTAATGATGACATGTCAACACAGTGCTGCTGACTTCCTGTCCAGTGTAAATACTGAGCTCTAAAGCTTGAATTAGCATACTATCTGAACACCAAATCATTTGCATGTTAGCATTGTGTATATATTTTAAAAAAAAGCCTTCTTTTCCATCTTGCTCACTTTTACATTCCCACACAAAGTTCATTTCTCATTATCAACCGTCGTGTCTCCCAGATCAGTGCTGTGCATCATCACTCCAAAGCTCCAGAGGTGCAAGCCGCCTAATTAAGCCATGGGCTCTGGGAAATTGCCAAATTTGCGGGGAGATGAATAACCCTGGTGTGTCTCTCTTGCCAGCCAAATGAATTCTCCAGCGTGTCCCATTTCTCTTGGAGGGCCATCCGTCAGACGAGTCCCCTAATCGATTTCTTCACAGACTCCATGTCTGCCACCATCACGCTGCCTTCGGTGGAGGCTCATCCTCGGACCATCTGATCCACCTCTAGTGCTCCCTGTGGTCTAGTTCAAGGTCTCCAAAGCCATATTTTCCAGGAGATACAGTTATAAATCAGAAGTGTAGACTGTCCAACAAAGATGAACGACTATCAGTTGGTTATTATTCGGATTTGGTTTTTTTTTTTTTTTAACCCACCTAAAATTATTTCTATTACAAAGTTTATGAGGAGGATGTTGAGGTAGATGTTTAGTGTGAAGGTTTTCAAACAATACTCTGAGTATAAAATGACATCCTGGAAAGATATCATGATGTTATTTGGTTGGGGTGGGTCACTAAAAATATATAACATGCATGATGATGAATGAGGACACAGCTGTGTAAGATCATTGCGTGGTCAGCCATAGTCCACGATGGGGTTCAAAACACAGGCAGACAGCATCGATCTATCATCAACAGGAATACAAGCATGAGTCTAAACACAGAAATAATACCGGACACGTGGAACAGAGGAACTTGAGAGGATGTTAAGACACAATATAGCTGCAAGCGGTGATGAAGGCCCCGAGCACCTCCAGTATACCAAATCTGGTATGAATCCAACAAACTGCCTCGGAGGAGAACGTCAAAATGTAACATGTCAAAACGCACAAAACCAAAAATAACTCTCTTCCTGTTGAGTATGGCGAACACAATGTACATTACAATTTTGCTCGTTTTGAAGCACCCCACACACCTACCAAATTTGACACTGATAGGTGAAACTATATATACCAGGCAAAAGTCTTAATGATGTGGGGGTGCTACGGAGTCCCCCAGACACACCTGGGGCCAAGCCTCTATCCCTGAGCATCAGTGGCCAGGACTGATGTGTTTTACCAAGTTTCATGAGTTTTTCCCCACCTCAGAAATGACCAAGTATTGATGAAAAAGAATAATAATAATATAAGAATCCTTAGGAAAACAATGGGGCTTTGCACCTCCATGCGGTGCCCGCTGGTGAACACGTTAAGGAACAAACCTGTCGCAAAACAGCCAGTGTAAACAAAGTGCATCACAAAAAAAAGCAAGCTTTGAACTCAAATGCAAAGGACATCTTGTGGGACATCGTCAGAATTTCCAGAAACATTCACGCTGCATGAGAAACATGTCATACTTGCAATAAAACATATAACCCCTTGTTTAACGTGTCTAAAGTTACCAGTTCTGTCTTCCTATTGTGTTGCTCGTGCCACAGGAACATCCCATGTTTACTGTCAGGTGTTTGATCCAATCCTCACCGGTCCAGAGCCTGGCAAAAATCAAACCCCCATCTGTTAAACGTCTGTGAAAACTTACCCATTTCTGAATTAATGTCTGATAAGACACTTTTCACTAAACGCACAACATTTATATCAAGGCACATGGTTGGATAAATGGCAAGAAGTCGAGCTGTTTCATAAAAAAAAAAAAAAAAAAGCTTGACTCCAATAACGGCCATGCTTATCTGATCTGCTCCAATATTTTTCCAAGTCCATGATTTGATCAGATGAACTACGGTGCACCAGCTGACGACTGCTGTCTTACAGGAAGTGCAGTACGATTATCGTTGGCTCGCAAGTTGACCGGAATTGCAAGAAAATGGCGTCCTACGCAAAGCAGCACTTCTGTGTCTCAGACACCATGAAATTTGTCCCTGATCTCCCAGTGTGATCTGTCTGGGAAGCATTACAAAGGTTAATATTAGAATTCGGTCTCTGTTTGAACGTAATCCAATCATGTGTTTATTTTCATCCTGCATATTTTTTTTTTTAAATTTTTTATTTACTTTTTTTTTTTTGCGTGAAGCGCTAATGTCAAATCCTCGTAAAGCCGTAATCACTAACAAGCCCTGGCTGATGGACGGCCACAGAACAGCAGAATCGACCCCCAATGACACTGTGCCAGTCTGGACACGTCCTGTTCTGCCAACTGGTCCTGGGCTTTAATGGTCTTTTGATGGACTGCCCCTGTGTCCCAGGGAACCCGCGGTGACGGCCGTTTCAACATCTGCTGCCAGAATGTCGCCGTCCTTTTAACTGCCAACACCGAGGCCACAGGCAGCTCATCTGCAGAGTGTTTATGCACGTTTAGCTCGCTCTGACTGTCTGTGGCACTGAACGAGACACAGAACATCAACAGAAAAAAGGAGAATGTTCCTGTCCAGTTATAATGCCCTTCAGAATTATTGGCACCCTTCCTAAAAATGTAAAATATCATCCTGGCTATGAATTCACATCTAGTACACTGTCAGAAACGGGTACAGTAGAAGTCCGTTTCTGTTCCTCAAGGTACAAGCTACACTAATGTACCTCCTAGGGCTCATTATTGGACCTCAAGGTAATTATATGTACCTTTTTTAGGGCCAAAACAGTACATATGTTCCCAAGTAGTGTATATAAAGGGTACAAATAAGTATCTTAGAGGGTACTGATCCAGTGACGAGCCGTTACACCCCTAAAGGTACAGTAATGAAATTTTATTTTCTGAGAGTGTATCGACATATTTGGAAAACAAATGTGGACTTTACGCAGGAAAAGCACTTTGATCTCTGATGCTTTGGAGCGGCTTTGTGGCTGCATCCCAGGAATGAATTCTGCCAAGGTGTTTCATTCCAAATCCCAGTTGCCTCTGCCAGGAGGTTACGACTTGGCCACAGACAGAGCTTTCCACAAGATGATGAGCTCCAAATGGTTCTACACAGAAATGGCTGACACA
Organism: Sciades proops; assembly: GCA_027576175.1. NCBI lineage: Eukaryota > Metazoa > Chordata > Actinopteri > Siluriformes > Ariidae > Sciades > Sciades proops. The sequence goes on along the minus strand of JAODOF010000013.1, from coordinate 812,076 downwards.
GAATTATTGAATTGTCATGAACATCTTTTTAAAAAAATAATAATAAATAAAAATAAATAAATAAAAATATTAATCTGTAGCAATAAAGAAGCTGAAGGATTTTGTCATTGATAAATCGGTTGAACCTGGATACGATTTTCTTCAAAGTTTGATGTCACCTGACGGAATTTTAATTTGCCATGATGGTGATTAGAGATTAATATAGTAAGAAAAACTGCATATTGCACTTTCACGCAGGCGTAAACGATGCTGCTGCACAGCAGCACTGAATCAAAATGATTTTATTTTCTTTCAGCCCGTAAATAATCAGGGGAAAAAAGCATCTCCATCATTTTATAAAAGCTTCGAGTCTCCTGAGGTGAGCAATTGCTGTTTGTTTGGTCGGCTGTGTGTCTTTTCTATTGCGCCTTGATAAAGTCCATCACCTTATTTGTGAGAGTAATATGGCCCAGTGCAATCCCAAATTACAGATAAATGACACAGCAAATTGGAAAATTAGGAGGGGAGGCCAGGGTAATTTGCTACCAAACAGGGTAAAACCAATTCATTAAGAAGCCTGAGGGGGGAAAAATGAGGCGTTGCTCATGAAGGAGGAAAAACCTCCAAGTCGGACCCCTTTGTCCTTCATCTTACCGCAGGAACAAAGTACAAATAAACATCCATACTGCTGGATTCTGATTGGTCAGAAGGTGTTGATTAGTTTTTTGAACAGCAGCTCTGACTGTAGTGCAGCTAAAAATCACAGGTTTATAATAACGTTCGTTATGGAGATGTTATCGTTTCTATAATAACGGCTCATTCACAGGAACTTATCTGACGTTTGTGGAAGGAGTCTCCAGTAACAAACGGAGGTAAAACTGTAACTTTTAATTTCAGACACAGACAGCAAAGTTTACGCTTTGCTTTTTGCTGGATTATTATTATTTTTTTTGGTAATGTCACAAGCTGTGGTTTTGTTTGTTTGTTTCTTTTTTTTTGTCTGATTAAAAACCAGTAGCTCGGCCAGGTTGGATGAGCTTTTACAATCACGCATCTTCCATCCGTTGTCTGTCCACAATTTACAAAAATCGCTACTCCTGCTGCAGGACTGATTGCGTGTGAGTTTGATCGAAATCCAATGTTCTCCAGGTTGGCGTGCATAAAAGTTGTCAAGATGGTGGCGCCACGTGTCACTGAGGCTATTTATATTTACGTAATTTATGCACGAATAATGTTCTATAGTAAGAGAGAAAGTCTGTCATTTTAAAGTCTTTTTTAAAAATGTTTTGTTTCTCCAGCCACATTTTCTTTTCATAAAATAGAAGCTGCAGTTATTTATTTTTATTTATTCTGGTCAAAAATTTGTTCCTACATAACTGACACACAAAAATAGTCAAAGGTCAAGGGCACAGACATAATCCAACAAATGATGCACACGCCACCTGAGTGCAGTAATTATACTGTGTTTTGTTGTTGGACTCAGTAGGTGGGGTTCAGGGCTGAAACAAAAATCCCCCCCCTCCCACACACACACACACACAGGAGGTCATGTAGTGGGCTGAAGAGTCAAGGGCCAAACAAAACCAACACCTGATTCACGAATGATCTCATTCTGAAATGAAGACTGTAGCCTCGTTAGAGAAATCACACAGCAGCCATATCTATCTATCTATCTATCTATCTATCTATCTATCTATCTAGGCCATGCCTCCTTCAATGGGACTACAAAATACAGAGACCATGCCTTATTTAGTTTGAGTGAGAGGAACAGGGGCTTTACTCATTTACTGGGGCTGACAGGCAGAGAAGCCACACCACCTTTACTGGAACTGATGGGGACAGAAGCCACGCCCTCTGCATGGGGACAGAAGCCACGCCCTCTTCAATGGGACGGATATGTATATAAGACATGTCTCCTTCACTGAGACTGACAGGCTGGAAGACCATGCCTCTTTTCGCTGGATTGACAGACTTTAAAGGTCACACCTCCTTCAGTGATGTGATAAGACCAGAGACCACGCCCTCTTCACTGGGATTGACAGGTACAGAGATGACACCTTAACCTATGAGTGAAGTAAAAAGGCCACACCTCTTTTACAGGCACTGCCATGCCATGAACAGAGGCCACACCTCCTTTACTTGATGAACAGAGGCCACACCTCCTTTGTTTGACCTGAGGCACTCCCCTTTCACTGGGTGGAGAAGCTACACCTTATTCAATGGGACTGTGGAACAAAAGCCTCACCTCATTTACTGATACTGCCATGGACATAGGCCACGCCTCCTCGAGGACAAACAAGGACATAAACCACACCTCGTTCACTGGGACGTCCAGTCTTGTCACTGAATTGCCTCCTTTTCTGACTCTGTGCTTGGATTGAATTCAACTTTTTATGGATGTTGCATTTAATAAAAATATTCATACTACAGTAATTTGCATAACGATGTCATCATTTACAGATATTTGCCTGCTGGATAGGAACACGATGAAACAAAAACCCACCTGTTCTTCTGCTTGTGTGTCTCCGGTTCTTTGGCAGAAGTTTCACCAGCGTGACTTTGATTCTCCAGGTCTCTCAGGAGATCCAGCTCCTCTCTCACACCATCTGCCCGAGAGTTCCTGATCCTTCCAGCCAGGAAAAAGGTCCAATCAGTTGCTGCTCAAACGGTGACCATATTGGCCTCTGGGCATCGCTGCACTTCCAACGAGCTCAGCACTTCAGCCGGATTAAATATCACATTTGGAGAAATGGAGAAATGTCAGTGTCCAGATCTATAACTGCAGCTTAATAAAGTGTGTATGAGGTGCGTCTCTGATGTTTTGTGCACATTCATCAGGGTTCAGTAGTGTACGCCTTTGACTTATTTTTCACTACTTATTACATGCCACTTCTCTTCCTTTGCCTCTATTATTATTAGATAAACAGTGAAACATGGAGGATGATATCCTCTACCTCAGCTTCATTTTCTCTCAGCCTGGCCTCGTTTTCTTTAAATTGCAGATGACGGTGTTGCTCTCTGCCACGCATGATCGCGAGCAGCAAAGCAATAAATGGCTTATTTACTCTTCTCCGAACCCAGACCAACCCAGATTTACCAAGGAGGCACTTTCATTCCCTTTTATTGCAAATACACATCAGTGCACTCGCAGTTGCTCTTGCTGTAAAATGAAACAGTCGCAGAGAAAAATTACACCATGGTTCTGCAGGACTGCCAGTGACAAAGGCAATAACTGAATATGTTTACGCTCAGGAAGCTAGGCTAATTATACAGCGGAGAAAACTGTCAATGTCGAGCCATATGTGGTGTCACAGAAAAACATTCCCGATAAAGACGTGTACACACACACACACACACACACAATGGTTGTATCCTGGATGTCGTCCATTTAGAAATGTGCTCTCGCCTTCGAACGGGATAAATTTGTCATGTTTATCCTTTTCACGCTTAAAGGCAGCACTTTCTTCATGTAGCTCACACGTTAAATTTTTTTTTAACATGATTAATATTCTCCAATTGGACAGGAGGCTGGAATTTCCAGGATTTTTTTTTTACGCATCCATATTGATTTGTTGCTGTTATATTTTCCCCCTGATTTTATTGTAAAGGCTTAACTCTCAACTAGATAGAGACTGTGACTAAAGTCACAGCAATTTGCGCTAGCTGTGACAAAGCGGGACATCTGGTCACCGTACCCTATAGATCTGGAACGGTAAGAGATGGAGAATGACGCTTAGTGAAGAAAAGTTGTGCCTTGCCACCCTGAACAAAAAAAAAAGATTGAAAAAAAAATCCAGTTTTTCATGGATCATTCCAGATCAGTGATCCAGATCAGCACCAAAAGTCATAGCAACGTAATTCAGCCCAGAGGTATTCTTCAGGTGGAATTTGGTTGAGTGGTTGAAAACTGAGGGAGAAATGGTGTCCTAAAAAAGTTAGGATGATGATAATAATAATAATAATAATAATTAGAAATATCCTGAGTGAGAGTAGCAATTGGCACCAGCGCTGCTAGTGCAAATTAAAAAGTGAAAATAAAAACTGAGTGACTAGATGGTGTGATGAAGCGGAGTTACTGCTCCCATCCTGGAGTGCTTTATTCCTCTTACACCCCAGTGATTTCCCAACAATTAGAATTCTTCTAAAATTTATTAAAATATGACGCTTTGCACATTTTATCCATTTACAGTTATATTTAATGTTTATGCAACAACAGGTTAGTTCCTTTTCTTACTTACATTATAGCAGCTATAAACAAAGTTAATAAAAAAACCCCAAACCCTGCAGCTTGTCATGGTACTAAGAAACCGTAAAGCGTAAACTCTGCCATCTTGAAGATGTTGGAAAAATTTTTGGAAGAGTTACAGCTTTGGAACAAAACTCTAACACTTTCACTCCTTTCATCAATGTGAAATAAACTTACAGTCTCCTAGCAGGAAACATCACCGTTTTTAAAAATCTGTTCAATCGTAGTCGGCTCTCCGAGTCTCTGTGTGTGAGCTGCTGCTATAGCAACAACAACGTATGACAAGAAGCGTATTAATATACACCTGTGATTTATTTTCAAAAAAATTATTTTTATACTTTTGGAATAAAACTGATTTGGGGGTGGGGCTTAATGGAGGACTCATTTGGTGATTGTCACAAATGCTCTACAGATTTGGCCCAATCATATTGAAGACTGGATGATGACCATGTGGAACCTGAAAAATGCAGATTTCATTAATGTTAGTTATGAACAGATGGCTGTTGTCATGATAATAACGAACGCTACATTCTGACATGGTTTTCAATTTACATCTCATGCATACGGGCGTTTTTAAGGAGGGGAAGGGTTTAAGGATGTTTCCTTGACATGATTAGGTCATTCCAGGTCATTCTTGTGCACTAAAATTCCACCAATGTATCTTTTGAGATAATTTTAGCTTTTTAAAATCACAAGTGTTTAGATTTCCTTGAAAGCGCCTCAATCAGACAAAAGACACGAACAAACGTGAGCAGATCTGAAACATTATAAATCTGAGGTAAAGATGTGAGTGATGTGTAAAGTTCGCCGTCCTGGCGTGGAGCGTATGGCGAGTAGAAGCGAAGCAGGGTGACTTTACTGATCCTGGCAAAGACGCCGTTCTTTTAGAAAGATAAATAAATTAGTCGACGCAGATCCATAGGGCTCATGGCGGGATCTATTTTCCGCCTCAGCATGTGAGGTGTGATGGATGGAGTGGCTCTTTTGGCACACTCGACATGCCGCAGGGAAATTAGGAAATGGTGACAAGAAGGTCACCGTGAGCTGTGAGTGAAGTCCAAAAAGTGCAGACGACTCGAGCAGAGAGGAAATGGTTTCTTTCTTCAGTGTTTAATATCACCGGGATTCTGTAGACTTGTCCCCACAAGCTGTTCCTGTTATCATAAAGACTGTCTTGTGCTCATCCCAGGACTCTTATTTATAATCTAAGATTGTTTTCACACTGCACATCATTAAACAAACCAAAAAGGAAAAAAAAAAAAAAACCTTTTAGATATGGCCACAAGTACAATAATGAAAAAAGGTAAATAAAATTTATTATGAAGTGTCCCAAGCACAGATAACACAGAGCCGGCACTCAATAACTGCACAGATATTAATATAAATAACTGTTTTGTGTGTGTGTGTGTGTGTGTGTGTTTTTGTCACTCCAAACCTCCAGAAGCTCCACATGGCATTTGTGCAGCACTACCGCTCTGTTTTTGGCTAAAAAATTTAAATAAAAAAATGTTGCAACACATAATGAGTTTCATTCACTTCATGCAGTCGAGTTGATTGAGTTGAATAATTTTCTAACTTGGTTTCACTTGGAAGCGGATCGAGACTGACTCACTTGGACACTCTGGGATTCCTTTCAAACAGAGTAAACGTGTGTGTGTGTGTGTGAGAGGGAGAGAGAGAACTCTTTATCAACAGTTCATCCAGATTTCTCAGCCTCAAATGTATTTACTGAGTTAATTTGAGAGGTGTGTGTTTTTTTTTGTATAAAAGCTAAAAACATCAAATTTCAATTTTAGCTCCACTGAGAGCATTTTTCACTTGGGACATGACAAATGATAGATGACAAAAGCGTGCCCTTCGAGTCGATGTCTCCCAGTCATATGGCACGTTTCTGTGGTTTCAGACGTGCCCTTGATCCGAAGGGTAGAAGGTCCCTGAGGGATGTGTTGTATCTGTGAAAGATTTATCACCGTTTGGGGGTATTATAGAGGTTATCATGTGACCTGTCCCACACTCGTCCCTCGACTGAGAGATTTACGACACATATGCTGGGTTTCTTGCCATCACAATATCCACAACTGTCTTCAAACATGGTGTAAGATCAATGAGATGATGACCAAGATTGAATGAATATTGCTTGTTTTTTCGTCCATCGCTTCAGGCAACTAACTGCACTTCATTTGACAGGTTCACATGAAGAACCAGAACAAACTGTCCTCATGTACAGGGAGTGGAAACAACAATGGAAACCTCACATGGTGCTCTCCTTCCTTCACTGTGAGAATGATCATGGTTCTCTTTGTGTGTAGGCGTCAGAAACCCACAATTTTATTCCCATAAGGGTTATTTAATTGTTGTTCCTCTGGAGAAATCCTTAAATCATTGAGATATTGTGGTGTATAGTTTACATCAGCGTCTGGCATGCCACAACTAAAACAACATTGGGGTTAATACATTGGGAGAGACTGGGAAAACGTAAGATTTAAAATACAAACTTCTTAAATATTTGGTCTGATCCTGTGCCTTGACTTCGGAACTCAATTTCAGTTTTAAAGCTTTAAACTGCAAATTTCATTGTGCTTCTCGGTGTGTGGTTCTCCAGTTGTGTTTGTGAGAGCCTGATTTTGGACTTTTCTATTCAGCCAGAGCCTCGAAGTTTGAATAAAAAATGGTGCATGCAATACATTAGAAAAATGATTCCTTTAGGGAGAAAAACCCTTTCCAATGGCATCAGCAAAAATAAATCGTCTGTCCTTTTGTCTCATTACCACCAACTGATTCAGCTTCTCTCCAACCAGATGTTCTGTACCTGCCTCACTTTGCTTTTAAACCCATCACTGCCTCATCCCGGTCTCCAGGCTCCGGTCAGTGGGACGCAGGAAGACTCTGCTGACGCTGTGTGATTTAGCTGGTAGATTGGTTCGGTTCTGAGGGTGAGGAACGTTTCAAACTTGCTGAAGAAATGAGAAACGGAGCTCCACTGGGTTCCACTTTGTCTAAGTCAGGGAAAGTTCAAGCATTTACACCATCTGCTTCTGAGAGTTCCAGCCTCAGTTGGTGTTTTATTAGACCCAGAACCATGAAAAATTGGTTGAAATGATAGACTTGTTCTTCAACCAAACTTGAAATGTTTTCTAAAAAAATTTGCAAGCACTCTTAGTAAATTTAGAAACTTTCTTGAAAGGGTTCTTCAGTTGTCCTTCTGGAAGAACCCTGAAATATTCGATGAAGAACCATGTCATGGAGTGTTTCCTTGTCAGAAATGCTTCCAGGAACAACCCTTAATGATCAAATGAACTGCTAAAGAACCCTGAAAGATTCTACCAAGTATTTAAAGCTAACAGGTTCTCGATATGTAGAAGAAACGATTAAGCAATAATTTGGAGTTTGTACAGTTGCACTCTTAGGGGGAAAAAAAAGGTTCTTGTTGAAGGGTTCATTTAGTATCTTCCAAAAAGGTTCTTCTTGCAACCTTCAATTTCAAGGGTTCTTTGGAATGCGTTCCCAGAATTTTTTTTTTCTTCCAAGTTGGAAGCTTGTAATTGCTTCAATTCTGCATCGTAAATTCCTGGGGGCGGTGCTAATATTCTGGCCTGTAAATAGAAGCCTGAAACAAAGAAATGTCTGATATCCACCACATGCTAACCTTCTGACCAATCAGGATTCAGTAGGACTGTGGAATAAATGAATATATTAAATGTGTCTTCTGTAACATATCAGTGCAAGCATGATGTTAGATTGTCAGATTTTTTTTGTTTTGCTTTCAAATGCAAAAAGAAAGGAATTGATTTTACCTTGGGGATGATGTTCGTGCTGGTATAAGAAGGATTTATTTTTGAGTATGTGGGTGTGATATTAAATATTCAAGAGATCTCTGCATGGGGTGAGAACATCGCCTGTCTGTCCTCAGAAGCGATACAGCGGAGATAATTAACCGTTTAAGATCGTCAGTATGGAGAGATGACATGATGATTTACTGTTAAAGGCGGTTTGACACTGCAAGCTTGAAACTTTCAAACTTTAAATATACTTCAATACACTTTTCACTTCGGTGCACTTTTTTCTGTAATGGTTTTGTTTTAGACGTCTGCGTAAACCCGACTTCAGCTGCAGGTCGGCTTTAGAGAAGAGACTCGGTGAACGTCGGGGAATTAAAGCTGTCGAGTTTGTAACTCGCTGATATGTCCTGTGTAAGTGAGTTTGACACAGTGTGGAATAAATGTGCTGACTTTTACGAGTGGAGATTTAGAGAAAGTGTTTCAGGGGCTTTAGGGATATGATCCTCTCTCTCTCTCTCTCTCTCTCTCTCTCTCTCTCTCTCTCTCCAAGTTCTGATCTGACATCAATTCTGTAGGAAGTTTGAAGAGGCTGAGCGATTGTATTGGATTTTCAGTGAACGATATCAGCAGTTAAAAATTAAAAACATTCGCAAGATAATCCAAATATAGTTACGGATCACTTCATTAATGTTCCTTAGAGAAACCAGGAAATGATGTCACACTTCAGACAATACTGATTAACGGCAGCGACTCAAGATTGTCGCATTATGATGGGCATAATCTCAGCAGAGGTTTAATTTGGCCAAATCCACGACTTGAAATCGGAGTCCATAGTAAAGGTAAGAAAGCAGGCTGGCTTAATTTAGGGCAGTCCATCATCATACATGAAGAAATGGAACGAAGGTAAAAACCAGGAAGTACAAAGTTCCAGAGGGAACAAGGCTCAGGCTCAGCAGAACAAAAACATGAAAACTTTTTGCCTTTAAAAAGGACACAGCAGGATAAACATACAGAAACACTTCAAGGAGTAACACGGAACAGGTGACCACAGTCGGGTAACAAATCAGCAGAGACAGCACCAGAACAGGAAACAAAACCTGAGCGCATGGAGCATCTCACTGACACTTTTGTTCATTTTATATGAAGCAGCATTATGTTCTCGTTTTCTTTTTGTGAAGTCAATTATTGATAGAATGATAACAAAAATGTTTCTGATATAAACCCAAGCACATGTTTGGAACAGAATGTGTTTCTTGTCCTTTGCGTTCTTTCTTTTTTGTCTCCTCTCCCACTCCTTTATCATCCTGTGTTCATTGTCCTTAATCCAGCCTCCAGTGACTCTTTTGTCATTTGTCACTGCTGTTGTCTAGTTTTTCATTGTCGCCTCTATCTCTGCCAGCCACTCCTCTCTATCTCTGTCACTCCATCTCTCTCTCTCTCTTTCTTTATGACCACATATTCTCTTCCTCCATCCATCCCCCATCCCTGACTGATGACATGCTGTAAATGCTTACTCCAGCATTTACTCTCTCCCTCTCTCAGACAGACCCCCCCCTCACCACCCTCCCCCTGGTTAGACCAGCTCCTTTAAATACTGGTTATCAATGAAACGTTGACTTGTTGACTGCAGGGCAGACGCTAGAGTCAGTTATCCATCTGATAAAAACCCAGTTGGACGTGGCCCAGGATCGTCACGCTTCTCCAATCGATCTCCTTGAATCGATTCCCATGGCGGTGCCAACAGGACGGCGTTATCACACACTCGTAATGACATCTGCTCAGAAATTGACGTCGTATCAAGCGAACTACTTGAGATGTCCAGAAGGTGGAATTAGACTTGATTAAACTCCTCCCACGTTGTGGTTACATCATTCCATTCATAAGAATTTGACTGAATTCTTAATTTTAATCCCAGACCAATAAACACACAAGTTTATGCATCAAGTTTGACTCCACCCACTGGATTCTATTTAGGAGAATCGGCTTCAAAAATAAAGTGTACTTTGTAAGAAACTCTGAGCGAATGTCTAGAATTTAATGCAGAAGCACTGTGTTTAGGGTTGGCTGAAAAATACCACGAGTTAGCCCCAGTCTTCTGGGATGGAAAAATCCAACTTCTAAAGTTGTTTTTTTTTTTAAACAATAATTAAAGTAAATTGACAAGTTTGACCACATGGGTTTATTTACGAGACATGAGACATGACGTCTTATGTTGGTAGTGCAGTATTTAATATATGCAAACTGAAAAATCTTGGGTGGGCAACTTTGGGGACATTGAGGTCACTGAGATGAAACCTAAAATAAACACTCAGAACATGAGGAAGCCTGAGGTGGTGGTGAAGAAAAAGTCCCTGAGAGGACACGAGGAAGAAACTTGTCGAGGAACCAGGTACGAGCAGTGCAGTTTTGTAAACAGGAGCGTATGAGCTGATGAGGAACGTCAATATGAGTGTCCATGTCATTTCTGAATTCATTATAGTTTTAATTTCAACTCTATTGTGTTGAAGTTATCAACTGTTCAGTGATGGACACTTGAGTACAAAACTGTTGCAGTCCTGAGGCTATCCAAGGAAGATCAGGAAATATGAACTGTGTTAACTTCCTGAATATTAACAGTACAACTCTTTATCACGCTGGTGTGTTTACTCGCACATTTTCATCCTGATACAAACCAAAAGTCTCGTTGTTATTCACTTATTAGTGCATGGTGTATTTTAATATCCTGCCGAGACGGAGTTACAGTAATAAGATGGCAGCGATTAATATTTCCCTAAGGATGGAGAGAAAAGAAAAAGGCAAAACATCGCTTCCGGTGCTGCATACATTACTGTCCACTGATCTCATCTCATATTAATATCAATAGGCTGCTTATTTTAATACATCTCAGTGTGAGAGGGTCGAGGAGAACAAGATAGATGGCTGAGAAAAGAATAATGTGGCTGGCTGAGTGTTATAGAGAAAGCTGATGCAACCCAATACACAGCTTGAAATATGAACGCTTTATTCACGTCGCTGTCCTAACCAACTGCCAACCACGTCTCAGGGACGTCACGAGATCAGATCGCAAGGATTCAGGAAAAACAGCTCCGTATTATAAATCCATCATTGCTTCAAGCAGCCAGTTCTTTACAGAAAATTTTATCTGCATTAAGAGCACTATGACATGAAAAAGAGATAACCCAAAGTCATCTTAATTAATTATCTAAATTAGCACGAAGCGCTGTATCACTTTTACCCACAATTAGAAACTCGTAGGTGTGCGTTAATTAAATCTGTCGTCCATCAAGACACTGTTAAAGTCAAACGTAATGCTTAAAGAATTTGCATGAATTTAAACAAACAGGAATGAGGAAGTCATAAAAAAGTACACATGCTAACCTCACCACTTATGCTAAGCACAACCTTCATAAATTTGTTCCGATTTAGCATGTGTTAGCTTGTGTTGATCTTAAAGTAAAAATTCATTTACGTAAATGTCATCATGTCATGATATAACCATGACAACAAGAATTCATATCCATTTCGGCTTGGTCAAGAGTCGATCATGAATTTGTTCAGTCACACGGTTATATTTGTAAATGTTTTGTGGGATTTTTTTTCCCTTCTTCATGTGACTGTATGTCTGTGTTTTGAAAAGTTGTTTTTTCATGCACTAAAATGCTGCAAATCTCAAAACAAATGGCCCTGAATGGGATTCATTGAACTCACTGATTCACAACTAAACTGATTCACAATGAAGCAAATCTTTCAATTCAGATCAAAAATGGTTCACTGAGTCAAACACTAAATGACTGAATGAATGAGAGAGGAGTGAACAACTGAACAACACTGGAGCAAACTTTGATTGTGACGGAAAGACGTACAGTGGTGCTTGAAAGTTTGTGAACCCTTTAGAATTTTCTATATTTCTGCATAAATATGACCTAAAACATCATC
>JAODOF010000013.1:718281-729073 GCA_027576175.1 Sciades proops | reverse complement strand
GTCAGCTGGGATAGGCTCCAGCTCGCCTGCGACCCTGTAGAACAGGATAAAGCGGCTACAGATAATGAGATGAGATATTTAAAGGTCACCCTGACCTCAGCCTTTAATTAGTGAATAAGAAAGAAAGAAAGATGCATGAGGGGACAATTAACAATTTTGCAAGATCTCACAAAAGTACATCTTTTTGTTCCTGCTGGGGCTCTGTAGAATGAGGAATACGCAGGTAAAAAAAAAAAAAAAACTTGTATGTGGGCTGGTCATTGAACCAGAGCAGCCTGATGGAAGCTAATGCTATCCCAGAAGATAACGTCCTGGGACAGCTCTGGTTGCACTGGTTCCCCTTCCTGTTGGCATCGTTGGTGAAGTTGACCTCGAATTTCAAGCAGATGTTTGCAGTTATATGGACCCAAAGTGTCATGGCGCTGGAGGACCCCTTGATTACTGATTGCAGCACATCATCACTTTGCCTCCTCTCTGACCAGGAACCTCCACAATGGCACGGTGACCAGTGATGATGGTGATCCCCTTCTGCACCTTGTTGTGAAGTTAAACCCTGCCTCATCAACAAAGATGGACTCGTGGGGCTGAAGTGTTGCATCAGGTTCAAAGATTGAAACATAAATATATGCAAGTACAGGGATGTGAACATGCACACACACGCAGGCCTACTACAATGACTATTCTGCAAAGAAACATATGCCAGGCCGAATGTAAAGAACCACAATGTAGTCGACTCCATTACACTGATTCTACCAACACCCTGAAACACCACCTGCTCTTCAATTATCTGCTTCTGAATTTCCTCCAACCTTATGGCATGATTTGCAATGACCATGTTGACAACTGCACTTTCATGCCCATCTGTCAGGAGTCGCTGCCTAACCCCAACAGGTGGCTGCCTTTCAGCAATGAAATAAATAAATAAATACTGATAGCTAATGATCTATTACTGTGGAGCTGGAACAACCACAGTGAGACCACAAGTCCCGAGTATAATTACAGTCTGAACATGCAATGCAACATTACCGTATGTGTTTTACATGCATTACTGTAACACCAATGAAAAGTTGGGCCAACTTCCGCCCTGTTCATCACAAATATGAGAACGCAACAGTTTTGCAAAAAGGGTTTTACAGATAATTGGCTGGGAAAGCCATGGCCTAATGGCTAGAGAAGCAGCTTTGGAACCAAAAGGTTGTTGGTTTGATTCCCTGGATCAGCAGGAATGGCTGAAGTGCCCTTGAGCAAGGCACTGAACCCCTAACTGCTCCCCAGGCTGCTTTGGGTATGTTGTATGGTACTCCGGATAAGAGCATCTGCTAAATGCTGTTAAGGTAACAGCATTCATTCTCTTTTCTTGCTAGCTTTATAAAAAAAAAAACTCGAGGCATGTTCAAAGAAAAAATCCACCTGAATTTAGGATTTGTATTTTGCAGCTTGAATAACTGACATTTAAAATCTGATATTTGATATATAATCCATTCTGTTTCATGTGTCTCATTTTTGACCCCTCTGTTATCCAAACTCTACAACCCTTTTTGTGACCCTTTGTGTGTTCCACTTACCTGACAGTTTTGTGTTCGTGCTTGTTCATTTTCGTTGCTTTCTGATCTGCATGCTCAGTTTCTGTTTCTTCTTCGTTATTTGAAACTCCACTTCGAAATCATGCACTTCCTCGTGTAAGCGTGTTTGACGTGTTTGAAATCTGATTAGCGCTTAAAGCTCCATGTTACAGGCCACAGTCTGTCACCATGATACAGACAGATGTCTTCGCAGATAAGCGTGCGTAAGAATCTCACTCATATGTAGACTGATTGCTTTCTCTGCTTGCGAGCCTTGCTCAACATCTGTACGCGTACGCTGAGATCACGATGAAGGACGGATGTGGATTTTGACAGGATTTACAAACACAAATCATTCGGATGTGACAGTCGTGTTGTCCGAAGCCCAGGCTGCCACTAATGGCTATTGACAGGTCTAATTGTGATGCCGGTGAGATGCCAGAACAATCCGTCCCCTCCATTTCTCTCAATTAGCCCAGGCTCATTGTGTACGCACTTCATCCCGTCTCCTGCCTGTACAGGCCGCAGGGGTCGAGGGGATGAGGGCGACGTCACACAGAGAGGGCTATTAACGTATATGAACATGAGGAGGTTCACGAATGGAGGAAGCATCAGGGGGAAAAAAAATCTTTCTTGATGTCCGTCTGTTTGTTTCTAGCTTTCTTTTGTTTCTTTCCTCAGACGCTACAGATGTTTTAATGTTTGTCAATTTGTTGGTTTGTCATCATCATCATCATCATCAGCAGCAGCAGCACTGGTTTAACTACTATAGCAATTTATCACCGTTATTTATCTCTGTCCCTGTCCACATCCTGTCACTGTTTTAGTTTTTTTTAATCACATTGTGTTCACCTGCTTTGTGTTCACTTTGAATTAGTTTGTCTATTTAATACTTGACCTAACTGTCTTGTCAGCTGACTTTGAGTTCCTGAATTTCTGAGCCTCATGCTCTCTTCCATGCTCTTTCCTGTTTTTCAAACATGGTACTGTACATGGTTTGGTTGAACCAGTTCAATTGAACATGTGGGTTTTGTAGCTTCACTGGTGGAATTGCATAGTGTGCTGCGTTTATATGACGTTATCTTTGAAGTCATCTTGAATTTGTGAGTTTGAACTTCACCTGGAGCATGAGTTGGTTTGGATGAGGTAGCTGAGTGCCTAATTTCAATTGTTCTCGTTGGTTCCATGATTAATCCATTCAGGTGGTACAGCTGGTGAGTGCATGGTACTTGAACAACATTGCATGTGAAGCCATGCCAATGTTGTGTGTTTGATCCCCAGCTGGAGACAAACATGGTTTGGGTTTGTGTCTCACCTGGTGGAGAAGTTTATCATGATGGTTTAGGTGGCAAATTCGTATGCCCAGTCCTTGTGTGTCCCCTTTTTAAGACTTGAGTAGATTCTAATTCAATTCTAATTTGAAGGGCAAGCAGCCAGATGTGGCTCCAGTGGTGTAATTGGTTAGCATGTGGTGCTTCTATAGCAGTACCTGTGAAGTCATGCTGAGGTTGTGAGTTCAACCCTCACCTGGAGCAGTGCTTTTACCCAAGACTTGAAGTGACATTGGGGAATGCCCAATCTCGGTTCTCCCATACCCCTTTTTGACCAACAGAGAACGTTTTCTTGAACCAGTTTCATTCAGGACTCTTTGAACCTTGGTGCCAGCCACCAAACCAGCCCACATTTTCACCATTTTTGAATGGAACCATTGTAATCAAGGACATATCATGAATGGAGGGTGTGGCACAGCAGGAGTCAACAGTTGTTGCAAGATGGTGAAGCACATTAATTAACTGCAAGTTTCTATTCTGTTATTGAAGATATTTGTTTTCAGTCCATTTTTTCTGAAGATGTCTCCTTTAAAGTTGTGTTCTCCATTGCTGCTCTCTGCTTCCTCTCCAAACTAGTGACACGCCCACTGATGTTGTCATGGTTCCATTGGAAAAACCAGCTATCTTTTAGTTCCAGCTAGGAACCAATTTATTTTTGGTCAAAATGCTCTGAACGGTTCACAGTTTGGTGCATGAACAAGAACGGAACCCTGTTGGTGGAAAAGGAGTATCTGAGGTTTCCATGCTTAAAGCTTGAGTAGAACTAATTCAAATGGACGTCATGTGGGTTTTGTAGCTCCATATCTGGAAATGTAAGTGTGTGCTCCATGTGAAGCCATAGTGGGTTTGAGACTCATCTGGAGCATGAGTTTTACCTGATGGGGAAAGTCGAACCAAAGCACGTTGAAAGGGAAAGTGGACACCGTACTGGCTTGTAGCTCCAGTGGCGTTACTGGTTAGTTGTGAGGAGTTGGTTCCATGTTAAAGCTTGAGCAGAACCAATTCTCAGGGTTTTCATAGTTCCAGTAGTACCATCAGCTCACCCATGATACAGAAACATCAGTACGGTACGTGTGATGTCATCCTGAAACTGGAGCTCCTGGAGCATGAACTTTACTCTGTGGTTCCCATGAATGAGCTGAATACCAGATCTCAGTGACCATGGCTTCATTTTTAAAGTGGTTGTGTTCTGTACTGAGAGAACTTTGGGGGGGGGGATTAAAAGTAATCTATCAGAGATGCCTCACTTTTTGCCACTACCCTTAAGAATAATAATAATAATAATAATAATCCCAGTCGTTCTTCTCCCCTGGAGAACAGGAGATCAGTTAGAACTTTGAGCTCAGTATGATCCCAAATGGGCTGCTGGGAAGAAATATTATGGATTTATTCCCTGTGGATGGCCCCTCAAAACCCACCACCAGATCTCCAAGTGAGGTGTTTTGTAGATTCGCACAACTTTAGGAAATGGCGAGAGAGGAGAAAAATTTGAAGTGAAAAGTGAAAATCCTAGAGGACTTCCTGTCCCTTCCTCCATCGTTTTGTGAGCGTTCCGTCTTTAATTCTTGTCCGCTTCATCGCTGCATCTCTTTCAGCTTTGGTGCAACTTGAAAGGACAGAAAGAGAAATGTGCTGAAAGACGTGCGTTTTTAATGCGTAGTGAAAAGAAGGTGTTCAAGGCTATCCCAGCATGCCTTTCACTTCTTCTCAAACTCATGGCTGATTTCTTACTTGAGTCTTCTGGGAGTTTTTGAGGATGAGACAGAGAGAAAGGCAGAACGACTCTGATCACAAGACCAAGGTAATTAAAAATACGAAGGTTTTAGCCAGCATTAACGGCAGCTAATGTTTTCCACACACCGCTCCGTTGCTCTCCTCCCACGGGACCTCCACATCGTTAAACAAAGGAATTTATTTAACACTCCTCACTACACAGCTGTACCGTGTACCCGCGACATAAATCAATAAAGAAATAGAATAAATTGCGCTTACACTGCAATCTTGAGGAACGGTGCAATATATTTCACAGGATATGATCACAGGATGGATTTATTTCGAATATAAATTGATAGAATTTTTCTTGACCTGATTTTTTTTTTTTTTTCAATGTATGTGTGTGGTGTGTGTGGGTTTTGACTTAGAAGCAAGCATTTGTGGTTTCATGCTCCTGAAAATCAAGTCTCAAAAGCTTCTAGTCAAGAAAAATCAGGCATCCTCAAAGGAGTGAGCGACACGTGGGTTATTTTAATAAACTGAACATGGAGTAAAGAAAACTGACTGAAAGAGCTGAGCATGCTGACTCTGAATATGAGGAAATTCCCCCATGTAAATGCCAACGTAGGTTTTTGGCTTAAATCTCTGACTCTGAATATGGCCCAATGTCAGGTTTTGATTTCAGAGGCTTCAGGTCTGTCTGTCGAGCTATTGATCTTTGTCCAAGTAGCTATCTCCACATTTAAATATTGCAGATCAACCCACACCTTGGATCAGATCTTGGAGTTTGACCCTCAGCATTTGCAAGAGAATGAGGGATGAGTTAAAGTCCAAGAAACAGGGCAAAAGTGCTGAGACATAAAGTTTAGAACCTCCCAGGAGAAAGCAAGAGCCAGAAACAAAGGAGAAAAAACCTGAAAAGAGAAAAACATAAGAAATGCAGGAAATATCTTCTAGACAGCTCTTTCAAGCTGAGCAGAAGTCCCGCTAGACACAGTGGGTTCATGGAGAAGTCAAGGAAAGAGATCGACAAAAGCAGGAGAAGAGAACCTGAGCCGAGGCCGACCAAAAGCCGGCTGTAATTATGCAGGCGAAACATTTTCTCCCTTCAGAGAGGGCTTAAGCGCTGATCTTTTTTTTTTTTACTCTCTCTCTCTCTCTTTTTCTCTTTCTGTCTTTCCCAATCTCACTTTCCTTTGGCTGAAGTCCAGAAGGAGGATTAAAACTCAAACAGATGACACTTTCCTCCCGCGATGGTCCTGTTGGAGCTTGACTCTCTTTAACGGCGTTCACATTTACACCTCCCTGAATTCACTATTTTCTCCAGCATCTCCATAGCTGCCACTTTTCAGGTTATATTAAAGAAGGAGTCACTTCCACTCTCAGACACACTTATGGAAAGGATTTAAAAGCCGCACAGAGATCAGTGCCTCGATCCCCAGTGAGTAGGAGAGCAGCAAGATTGACAATTACATCAATATTTATGCAGGGAAAGTTCCGCAGCTGCTTATGTGGAATATGAGCCTTGGATTCAAGTTATTATAATCACCTGCGTGTATGAGTGAAGTTCATGACTCTGAGGTTGCCAGATTTTTCTTGAGGAGCAGCGTCAGAGACGGGGAGTTTTCAGGAGCACGTAATCACAAGAACTCGTCTTCAAACATGAAATAAAAAAAGGAATAGAAAATGCTGACTGAAGAAAGAAACACTGATTTTCTTTCTTTGCTGTCAAGTGTGACATGATGAAACATTAAAGCAAGAGAGAATTTAAAAATGAAAATGTTTTTAAAAAAGGTTCAGATGATTACACTGTGTATGAATGAGAAGACGGCGAGTGTTGAGATCACTCGAACAGGAGTTGAGAATATTCTCAATCATTGCTCTGTGAATAGTTCAAACTGTAATTATCGCATTAATCACTGGTTCAGTTTCACAAAATGGCTTCCACACTTGTAAAATTGATCCAGCACATCCTGGTATTTTACTTTCTTTCTTTTTTTTCTTTCTTTCTTTTTGGAACGCATGCTTGCAACAGTCTGCACAAATGTAGCCATGAGATACTCGATCTTGAAATCTTAATGCCTCTGTGCAGGATTTCTTCTATCTTATCACACTTTTAATTTGCTAGCTTGAGTTTTTTGCTTAACATGCTTCATTTACTTTATCTGTCATCTTGTGAAATCTGAGGTGAAACTACAGTCCTGATCGGTTCTTTATCTCTGGTTCTCCTCATTTTCTAACAAAGACTGGAATTTGGAAGCAAAGCTCAATCAGTCAGCCTCACATTGACCGTTCTAATTTAGCTGCTTTTTTAAAACCCCACTGAAATTCCTGTTTCCTGTTCTGCATCCCTGGTTAAGTTGTTTTCATCTGTCGGCGTTACGGCGATGAACGTTAGTGGAGCGAGACGTGTTTGACAATACATACAGCATTGCTCGCTAATCCAGGCTCGCTGTCAAATTAGCCTTGTGTGCCATCTCTAAATGAGTGTCTTTTTTGTGAAGTGAAAAGAGATTACAGACCCATGTCATGTTTCTCGTGTCATAGCTTCAGCAGGATAAAGTGAAAAACCTTCCAAACTTTTGATTGCTGACCCAGGATCAACAAAATACAGCTCCTGAACTTTTAGCTCTCTGCTTATTAACTTCCTGGGAAGCAAAGCGCAAACAATCGAGACGCAAATCACCTTTCAAGTTGAGCTGCTTGCGTCAGAGTCTAGTTTCTGGACGACTGAAACATGAACAGTTGTGCCGAGTAGCAAAGATTATTAGCAAGGTCCATCCCAAAACACGAAAGCCTTCTGTTGTTATTGAAGTGTAGATTAATTGTCCAGCCTCTGCGTTAATATTCTGTTCCTCAAATGATTCAAGTACAAGCACAATCATTTGAGGCAGGTCATCTGAAATAAATGTTCCACTGAGAAAGACAGATGCTAATCACATCTCATACATGGATGGAGTACTTCCTGTTTATTTCAGACTGTGTTTCTGGTTGGCTGGTGATAGTGAAACACAGCTCTTGATGTGAAAACGGTTTTGTTCTACAGTTATGTTATGTGTAGGTGTTGTGTTTAGGACACGCCTACAAGATTCAGGTTGAGGGCTGGACAACCGATGGAGGTTCCGACCTCAAACAAACATACAAATCAATTTGGACACAAGACCAAATCTCAGTCTCCGGATTTGAACCCTGGACGTTCACATTTTAGCACAAAAATATCAAGCCGTGTAAAACGTTCTGCACGAAAGTGTGTCCATGCTCCTCTACACGCATCTCCAGCTTCGGGAAACGCCACAGGAAGAGACTTGGTGCTGTTGTTCTGTCCAGAGGACACGAGACGTCACCTGATATTCACAATGGGGGGGTGCAAATAATTTTGCAACCCTTTGATCTGCGAATTTTACCTAAATGCTTAAGTTTACGTTCTAAACATCAGTCAGTGAATTCTCGTCAGTTTTGTTTATTGTAATGAAGGAAACCAATAATTTTGCGCCCTGCTTTACTCAACACAGCAATGATAATTCCAGAGCATCGTCCACATCTCCCTGTGCCGTTCTGACTAATTTACATATTTGCATCTAATTTACATCGAACTGTTTGGATCGTGTTCAGTTTCATACTTTTTTAAAACAATAATCTATTGTATGCTCACGTTTGGAACACGTCACACACCGCCGGCATTCTCACACTCTCGCTTTCTCCTTTTCTACTCTTCACTCGCTTTTGTGTGAAGTGTTGTCTGCTGGCACTAAGGGTGTTTTTTCTCTTTTTTGGACAGGAGAGAGAGAGAGAGAGAGAGAGAGCACAATGTTGAGGTGATGAATTTAAGAAGACCGTTCCATTTCTGTCATCTGTGGATGAGCGTGAGCGGGGGATGTCCCACCTGCGGTACAGGAGGTGAATAAATATCAGAAAGAAAAGAGAGAGAGAGAGAGATTTTTTAAAAGATGTTTTTCATGCATCAGGACGGATGAAGTATTTTTGGCAGCAATACGATAAAAAGGGTTTGCGATTTCCGATAACCGATATCATCAGCCGAGACCCAGCCCTCAAAAAACCATGAATTCAATCAAATAGAAATATCTTAACATATTGTGAATTGTACAAAATAGTCAAGGAAGTCTTAAACATACATGGGGAAAAAACCCCAGACATTTTGAACAATGTACACAACAGAATGACTATAATTAGACCTATAACTCTGTCCATAACTTCATCTGGAAACATGCACATTTATTAGTTTTTGAGATATTGCCTACTTAGTTCGAAAAAAAGTTTAATCCATTTTCAAAAAATACAATTTGTCTGTCTATGCCAACTGAAACGGACTGGGCTTTTTTAAACAGTTGAAGAGCTTCACCTTTGCGTCGGCGCTGTTGCTGTTCTGCTGGACTCTGCTTGGCTCAGCTGATTGTTGTGATTTGTGGCGTTCCAAACACGTGTTTTCATAAACATAGAGTTCCAGTGTGCCCTCTAGTGGACAGTCTATATAACAACAACACTCATAACACGGTTAAAGGATCCATCTGCCATTCCTCCGTTTCTTTTTTCAGGGTCATTTATCAGTGAATGAATAAATAACAGAATAAAAGAATAATACAGACAGACTGATTTATCAATCAGGTCCTAATATCGTGCCGTACGGAGCGCTGATGTCCTGAATATCAGCGCGGCTGGGACTCGATTGTAAGCCGAGTGCTGTTGTTAATCAGAGCCGTGCCAATATTCAGTACAACAACACAACCTCAAGTGTGATACGGCTTTAATACAACAGTTCGATAATCAAGAAATGAATATCGAGGAAGGGATATTTAGAACACAATATGGCCAAATGTTTATTTTTGTTCCGTGAGCTGCACTGCTTTTCAATTTTATTGACATTTTTACATGTTGTGAAAGGAAGAGAGTTGTGTAGAAAGAAACAGACAGAGAAACAGAACTCTTTCTGAGAGAGAGACAGACAGAGTGTGTGTGTGTGTGTGTGTGTGTGTGTGTGTGTGTTAAGTCGAAGCTCTGTGTGTTGTGTAGTTGTTCAGCATTAACACACTCATTAATCTCCATAAACTTTGAGCAGAACGCAATGTATTTACAGCGTATTAAACACAGCGTGTGTAGAACTGCAGTTTAATATCTCCAGGGTTGGGTTTGTATTCCACAGGGGTGTGTAAACTTTTAGACTTTACTGCAGCTCTGACTCAGGGAGAGAGAGAGAGAGAGAGAGAGAGAGAGAGATGTAAAATATACAGGAGGGCCAGTGATAAAATCCTGCAGAGTGAAAATAATTCAGAGTCTGAGACCGACAGTGCACTCGCTCCATAATTCATTCTGTCTGTCTGTCTCTATGTCTGTCTGTCTGTCTGTGTTTCTGTCCCTTTCTCTCTGTCTATCTCTTTGTCTCTCCATCTGCCCGTCTCTCTCTCTTTCTGTCTGTCAGTTTGTTTGCCTGTCTGTCTGTCTCTCACTGTCTGTCTCTCACTGTCTGTCTCACTCTATGTCTGTCTGTCTAACGTAGTGTTTAGAGGAGTGTTTAGTGTTGAAGATGTGTTTAGTGATTCGAGTCGTATTTCGTAAAGTATTTGAAGAGTGTTTAAAGTGGGCTGTATTGTAGTATTCAGTGAGTCTTTAGAGGAGTGTTTGAGTCATTCGTACTGTAAAATCTAAAAATTAAATGCAAATACAAACAAACAAACAAACAAACAGCTTGTAGATACTACAGACTGAAACCAATCAGATCAACATTTAGAACAGAGTGTGAATAATGAGGCACACAGAAACCAAATATTAATTAATTCACAAATATTATCACATCTAATTTTACACTTTATTATTCGAATCATTTATTAACAATAAAAAAAGATTAACTGAGGAAACAATATAATGAAAATCTTCCATGTAAATACACGTGATTATCTACACAGATACGACATATTAGATTAAAGAAACTCATTACGGTGTGTGTGTGACTAATCATGAGTGTGAATAGTTCTCCACATCAACCGGTGGAGCAGGTGGTTGGTATTAAAGGCTGTGTACACACTGAGGTGATGAGTCATTGTGTTTTTGGAAAATATTCCACAGATTCCAGTCGATCAAAAAACACGGAGCACAGAGAGAAGTGCAGGAGGACGGATACAGCGCCTGTGGTGAACATTTCACCGTCTCGGTGAACAACAATTACTCTTTAGC
>JAODOF010000013.1:596142-608355 GCA_027576175.1 Sciades proops | reverse complement strand
AGCCAAATCGTAGCAAATGATCTCGTATTAGTCCGTGGGATTTCTGTATCGGAATAACAGCAGCTCGACTCTTTTTGATGTAAAACCACAACAACCAGCAAAGGGAGCAGTACGGCTGAACCCTCTTCTGTCCCCGAGTCTCGTCTGTCCCCAGTCTAACCCAGGACTTAATCTAATCCATTTTATCCTCAGGCTCGTCTGTCCCTGGGCTCCATCTGGTCAATCCCTTGTTTAATCAAGACTATCTCCTCGTCCCCTAATCTAGTGCCCGAATCTATTCTGTCCACAAATTAGCCCATCCCCCGAGTCCAGTCACCAAGTCCTCTCCAGTATAGCTTGATCCCTCACCCCCTCATCGAGTTGCTTAATCTTTTCTGTCCCCAGTCTCACCCATCCCCTCGTCAAGTTACCTCATCCCCTAGTTTTTCATCCCTAGTCTAGATTGACCACTAGTCTGTTCCCTTGGTCCCCTAGCGTAGTCCATCCTCAAGATAACCTGTCCCCTGATCTACTCCTCTTGTCCCCTTGTAGATTCTATCCCTAGGTCATCCCCTTGTCATGTGTCCTTAGTCCCCTGGTCTCATCCCTGGTCCCCTCGTCCAGTCTAACTCTCAAACTCGTAGTCTGTTCTGTCCTCAGTCAGCCTGTCGCTCGATCTAGTTTGTCCCCCCAGTCCCTTGTCTAGAACTTAATACCCTTTAGTCTATTCTTCTAGTCCCCTAGTCAAGTCTTAGAGTCTGGTCTCCTTACACTCGTCCCCCAGACTTCTCCTCTTGTCCCTGAGTGGGATTTCAGCTTCTCCCTGAAATGTCTTTATTTTATTTTTAATTTATTTTATTTATTTATTTATTTATTTTGGGGGGAAACGCACCACTGCATTTTATCTTCACTGCTGATCAATCTGTGTGTGTGTGTGTGTGTGTGTGTGTGTGTGTGTGAGGCCCCTCCTCTCCTGCTGCTCTGATTAAGTGATGATTAATGAGGCACTGCGCTTGATGGCTGTCACTCAAAATCTCCTGCCGAGGTTTTACATCTCCATCAGCGCTGAAACAACACGAAACATCATGGAGCAGCTCCCACTGAAATCTCTCTCTGCCCCCCACCCCCACACATCTNNNCCAAATAACAACACACACACACACACACACACACACACACACACTCCTAACTTATTCGACTTGCTCTAATAAAGCTGTGTTTCGTGAGGATGGTCAAAGGGAACTGGGAGCTGCTCTCATCTCCCCTCGTGCCTTTGTCGTCGTCTTCTCTATCATGTTCGAGCTCATCTATTTGATGTTCCGAAGCTTCAGAACAAAGAAACAATGAATTATTCATCCTGAGATTTAAATAATACCATCACATGAATTCCACGCCATTACGAACTACAAGTAAAGACAGATTACAGCAATTACAGTGTCGTTACTGTGATGTCATTATAAATATACCGAGACTACACAGGAACTGTAGACACACACACACACACACACACACACACACACACACACACACCAGCCCTGGATAAGGGACAAAGTGCACGAGAGAAGTGTGCACTCTCTGAGGGAGGAAGGAAGTGGATTTCATATGCACTTGTAAATTCATTCGCTTCTTTAAAAATACCAAAAATGACCAAAGGAGGATTTTCTCTCGACAGCACATGGTTTTGTATTTTCCATTAGAGGGTTTTGTTGGCCTTAACATGAGATGAGAACTGGTCTTTAATAAACTATTTAATTATACGTGTGGGAAATGATCAGATGTATTCTGGTACACTGTTAATTGCTGGGGAACAGAAATGGTATTCAAGCTTTTCTTTAATTAAAAAAAAAAAAAAACTTCCATGACCAAAAGAGGAAAAGAGCAACCTTCACTTGGGACGAATCAGAAATGTAAATCAAAGCTCCACCTACCAAACAGACAGTTTGGTGTGTTTGATTTGTGCGTCTGTTACAAAACTAACTGAACAGAGATACGACGTCACAACATGTTGAGAGAATTCTCTTAATTATTCACCTTTCTCCCCCCAGCTTCCTCTCAGGTGAGCGAGTTGCGGGTGGAGAAGATCGAGCAGCGCAGCGTGACTCTGGCGTGGAGAGAATCGACCAACCCCAACAGCAGCCGAACAGAATACGAGATCAAATACTATGAGAAGGTACAGACACCATCACGCCGGAGAGTCGTATCGCTGAGCTTCAGAAACATGAAAAAGTGTTTAAATTTTTAAACTTCTGTTCGATGCTGATTCTGTTTCTCTACATTTGTGCGTTTGGGTCGACACATTTTACTCAAGTCAAATTCCTTTGTTTAAAATCCGGACTCTCTTAGCGTTTCCGTGTTAGTCAGGGATCATGGGGTGGAACTAAGTGTGAGTGATGTCACTAAACACACGCTGTCGCTTTGGACAAATCAAATCTGAGATCGGACGACTCTGAAACCTTTCACTAACTTGGCGAATGAACACATGGAGGTTGTTATGGTAACATTACATTTTTAAAGGTTTGCCTGAGCATTTTTTTTTTTTTTAATACGAGCGTGTAATTCAACACTCTCTCTTACTGATCTCCCACTGTTTCCTAGCATTTAGCTAACCAGCTAGTGACGTTAGCTAATGTCCGTGATCTTGGTCCATTAGGAATAGCTGTAGCACGTGGGGGCGTTCCCAAATCTGCATGTTTATTCATATTCATCTATCATGGTGTTTTTAATGAGTGTAAAGAGTGACTGAGCCATTTTCTTTAAACGACATAAATTACTGAATTAAGATTTCTTCAAATGTTCTGTTGTACCTTAAAAGTTCTAGAAATTCTAATAAAATCTTATTAGAAAGGTAGAACATCTGGCTCCACTCTTTACAGGTTCTGTGATTGTTCCTCTAAAGGAAAGGTTCTTCAGAACCCCACATTCGAGTTTTTCTCGTTCAGAAAGGCTTCCAAGAGGACCTGTTCCAGTGAACATTTTAAAGAACCCTTGAACAACCGTATGTGGAGTTTGTTACACCGAATTAGCTCCGCCCCCTGACTTTAAAAGCCAACCCACAGGGCATTTGCAGTTTCAAAAGAAGGGGTGTGGCTAATCAGACAGGGAGGGGACGGATTGTGCTTTCATTGCAGTTGTGATCTTTTAGAAAACATCGTAGCAAGATTTGATTTTAATAATTCGGAGATTAATTATTGGAAAAGCAGGAAGTGTTTTGAGTTTAAGCAAATTAAATAAGCGTGCACGCACACAGGATGAGGCTGGATTTATTGCTTGCGTCCTTCAAGGCTGGTGTGAAAGTGAAAGTTGTCACTGATGTTATTATGGAGTGTGTAGAAACTCACGGTGTGAACGGTTCAGTATTATGGCTTAATAAAGTTTTCCTGTTCAAACACTAACACACTGCACTGAGACATTTACAGCCATTTCTCTTCAAATACGTATGAAATCCAAGATGTTGTGGAAATGAAATTTATTAGGACGATGTTTTCAACTCTTGACAGCTCGTGTTTGTGTAAATCACCGACACACACAGTGATGGGAGCATCATACAGCAGTCACTGACTGAATGTTATTGTGGTGATGTTCAATGATGTCTGATTTTAACATGAGTTTCAGCCTTGTTCCAGAAACCAGGCATGTGTGTGTGTGTGTGTGTGTGTGTGTGTGTGTGTGTGTGTGTGTGTGTGTGTGCAGGAGCAGAAAGATCAGAGTTACTCCACCGTGAAAACCGCAGCAACCAAAATCAGTGTGAACAACCTGAAACCGGGCACCACCTACGTCTTCCTCATCCGCACATGTTCCAGCCCCGCCCTTTCCTCCTCCCCCTCTTCCTCATCACTCCTCTCATCTTCTTCCTCTTCACCATCATCCTCTGTACCTGCAGCTCCTCCTTCTCCTCCTCCGTTGGACTATGGGGCTTTCAGCACACCGCTCGAGCTGCAGACACTCGGAGAGTGTGAGAGCTACACACACACACACACACACACACACACACACACACACACACACACACACACACTATTCTCATTTGTTACAAATACACACACAAGGGCAAACTTCTGACACAGAGGCACTCCACGCATGCGCGCGCACGCACAAATCTACATATGCATATGCACACACATCAGTTCAAATATTTGCACAAATACACAGACAGAGAGGCCATTAAAATGCATCAGTGTGTGTATTTGAGGTGTGTGTGTGTGAGAGAGAGCGCACGCTCATCAGGCTGTCTGTCAGGCTCCACTGCTTTTACACAGGGCTAAATGCCTCGTGCTGCTCCGCATACTAACTATGACCTCACTCTGTGTGTGTGTGTGTGTGTGTGTGTGTGTGTGTGTGTGTACTCAGTGGCTCTGGCATCGAGTGAACAGAGTCCAGTGGTGATCCTTGTGGTGGTGTCAGTTGCTGCTCTCATCATGCTGCTGTCTCTCGGTGTTGGACTGCTCATCTGGAGGAGGTAACACACCTGTAATGACATGCCTTTAACAACTCATCTGGAATAAAGTACATGTAATAAAGCATATATAATAACACACACTATATTATAGTGCACCTGTGTAACGCTGTACCTGTACATATGCAGCTGTAACACCACGCTTTAATGGCACAGCTATGAGTGCACCTACTTGCTGCACCTTTGTAATGCCACACCTGTAACACCAGACGTGTGTAATGCTGCACCTGCACTAATGCACCTGCAACACTGCACCTTTTTAATGGCGCACTTTTGTTACATGACATGTTTGTAACACTGAACCTGTATGAATGCACCTGTAAAACGCTGCACCTGTAATGGTGAACACATTTGTGAGATTTTAGCAAATATCCAGCAATAACAAAATCTTAGCAGTAATATAATACAAATAATAATAAACTAAAATAACAGCAGGACTTTCAGTAGCAGCAATAAAACATAAATAAAATGATAGAAATAAATGCAATAAAATTGGATTAATGTGGGTTTCTTTTAACAATTTTTTAAAACACAGTTTTGTTTTAATCTCAGATCGTGCAAGCTAAATTGCATCATCTGCGATTGCCCCTCCCACACACACACACATCATAAAATGAGCGATCTCCATCCAGCAGGACTCGCAGCAGCTCCACATTAATCAGTGTGATGAGAATGGATTCGATGGAGGCGGCGTGAAATGGCTTTCATTCATTCCTCTTCTGCACAGGACACACTGACGGCTTCTCTATTGTCATTCCACATGCGTATACACACACACACACACACACACACACACACACACACACACACACACACACACACACACACAGAGAGAGAGAGAGCATGTCCATGTGTGCGTGCACACCTTCCACGCACTCTAAGCTCCAGTGTCATATTTATAAATGTGGATTTATCGAGCACAGGTTTAAAAGGCTGCCAGATGATGTATGATGTGTGCGTGAGGAGCTTATTAGAGTCTGGAACATACATCACGCATGACAGGGCATCGAGCACACGCCCAGAGAACACGCCCAGAGAACACGCAGGGAGAAAACGCCTGATGCCTCAATTATAGAAAATTTAGATGCCGGCCCTGGTGCGTGTCCAATTCCACCAGTAATACGAGCTGTAGAAAGACAAAGAACCGCACGCACGCGCACACACTTTTATTTTCAGCCTGAAGAACACCTGAAAAATTATCTTGATCTAAATTATAAGATTTAAAGAGGCTTGTCTTATTTATAAAGTCTGATATTTTCTTTCTAAAATAAAATCGAATGAGTTTCCATCGGTGCAGCAGATTCCTTTTTAAAATGCATTAAAATATGCAAATTATATGTTAAATTATTAAATATGTGGCGATCTGCACACCATGGAAAATCATGTTTTTAAAAAAAAAAAATCTGTCTTATGATGAGACTTTAACATGACATTAAAATGTTATTTATTTTTATTTATTTATTCCAAAATAATTGTAATAAAATGCCTGATAAACATACTGGCAAAATTATATGGACTTTATTTTTCATTTATTTGTTTAATTTTATTTTCAATCAATGAGCACATTCCACTGTTTCTGAACATAAAAATAAAGTCTGATTTTTTTTCTTTTCTTTTTTTTACTTAAATGAAAGTTGTTACATAAACATCAATATGATAATTTTCTTTTTTAAATAATTTAAATATGCAAATTATACATAAGATTAGCCTTTATCAGATCAGATTTTTAGCATTTATGAAATAATATAAAGAAAATACCTGCTTAAAAATAACCAACAAAATCATAGTAAATGTTGGATTGACTGACTGACTGACTGAGTGTGATTTAAAAATTTTCTGTGCTGAAATCTGGACATGTGGTTCGTCCTTGTGAAGGTTCTTGGTCTCCCAGCTTTGGTGTGTGTCGTATCTCTGATGTAAACGGAGGTATTCTGGTTTTCTCTCTCGTTTACACGCAGAGTGAGGCCGGCCGCGGAGAACATGACAGCTCTGTGCTCTAGTGTTCACGGCTGAGTCTGTAGTTCTGAGGTTATCAGAGTTCAACTTGCCCTGTCTGGATCGTCCGGGGTCTCGGCTTGTTTCATCTCTGAGGCGTGTCACCGCCTGTTTGTTTACAAAGACGTGTTGACTGTCGACGGTCTGAAGTGTGACATCAGATCTGTTCAACAAGAAGAAAAAATCTCTTCAGCTTAAACGTGAACCTGTTTGTGAATCTGAAACAGATTGTTCCATTACTTTTGATGAGAGAAAACGGTCTCCTTCCTACACTCTCTTTGCTCTCAGGTTGTTCATGTTGTGAACTTTCGAATGTTATTCGCTGTTTTCCAGCCTGGAAATATTTATCTCCTGACTTCTATTGCTTGCATTTTCCTCTTTCTAAAACTCCAGACTCACACCAGAGAAAACTGACAGGCCTCGTCTGATGCGTGACTACTCAAAACATTTTCGCTGTCGAGCAGCATCAGAAAAGTGTCTCTAACTCCATTTTTCTTTTTCAGATTTTCTCCCTAATTTGGTCTGGGTCAGTTCCCACGTATCAGCCAACTCTCCTCTGTCGTACTCCCCACTCTAAGGGAAGTGCTATCTACCCTCTTCCACATACATCAGCTCACAGATGCTCATGATTGTGTGGGAGTGGCTTACTCTCTGACAACACCAGTCAGTTTGGCTCACTTGGACTCGGCCATGGATGACCGTGACATCATCAGGACTTGAACTCGACTCTCCGGACGATAAGGCGAACGCTTTCCTGTCGCAGCACTCCGAAGCTCAGATCTCTCGCTCTTATCACAAACTATTTTAACTTCTGTAGCTGATTTTCTCTTGTGGGAACTCGCGCGCGCTTATTACCTAAAAGCAGCGCGTCAAGAAAGGAAAAGACAATCGGGCAGAGATGGGTGTGTTTATTATTGATTCAAAACAGAGTTCGGAGTCAATGGCACTTGTCAAAAGTGTGAACATGAAGTACCACTTAAAATCATCTAATGCATCGCCCCAAAAAACACGACTGGTTAAATGTTCACACGAGTGATTTCTCTCGTTCACTTTGAAAGCAAGGAATTTTATGTAGCTGGACTTTTTATAAATTGTAGCTCAGTTACAAACATTCATGTTCTTCAATTATTTTTTTTGAGAGTTTTATGCAAATTGAAGGCTGTTTTCGAGCCCATGAGTAGTTCTTGGTCTGGTTCCTGGTCGTCTTTACAATGGCGACCTGGGGCTCACTTCAGCAAACTGTGAGATGTTTTTGCAGAGGTCTGGAAGCTCTCGCTTTCACAGCTTACTGCTTCATTACTTCCTGTTTCAGGTTTCATGGTGTTTGTTCCTCCAAATCGACCCTTTCCCAGAGGAGGAAATGGTCTCCTCAAGCCATTCTCATGACTTTTATAAGACTGAAATGCTGTAATTAGCAACACTTTGTGGTGTGAGCTTTGTGAATGTGGTGTAAAACACATGTCTGGTGATGTAACAGCTCCTCATTTGTCAGTATTCCTGCAGGATGACGTGCCAGGCATCCAAACAGTGCTGTTCTTCATGTTGGTACCAAAGGAAAATAATTTAAAAAAAGATAAATCCAGATGAAATGAACAGGGCTGAGAATATTGCAAACCTGTGTGGAATTGTGTAATCGATCCACGGATTGGAAGGAATTCTTCTCAAAACAAATCCGATGTTCTGAGCCCAGAATCGGTCGTGGTGTGGACTCGAGTCTTCGGGCCGAGTGTGAAAACTCATCAGCTGAATCTCTCGTTTTGTGACCTTGAGGCTGAAACTATTTACATTTAATCTTTTTTTCTTCCCAACCTCTAATGTGCTCTCAACCCAAATGAAATGCACGCCTTCCCTCAAATGGAGTCCCAGTGAGGCTCTGGAACGCGAGGACATGAATATTGAATGTGCTTCTTGCTGCGACAGAAAGCCAGTGCAGTGACCTCAGTGGGGTGGGGGTGGGGGGACGCGAGAGAACTTCAGGGAGATGATTAACCAGGCGAGGAGCAGCATCCGGAATGATCTGTGGAGGAGATGTCGCTGAGAAGAGAGCTGCAGAAGTCTGAGCTGGAAAGTCGAACTATAGAACTCAAAGTTCTGGATCTTTCAGGAATCTGCAGGACCTTGTGGTTGGAGACGTTAATGAAATCAGATTCCTGAAACATCTCCACTCTGAATGATGTGCAGATTAATGCTTATAATTAACACGTCATCTTTAACTACAGTTTCCTAGATTACCCACAATACCTTTTATCCCTCACTTCAAGAGTGATGCAGCGGCGCTTTAGTGCTCGAGTCATCTCATAGGTCGCGAACTAGCCGAGCCGAGTCTCTGCCGTCGTACGGCTGCATTGCATTCTGGGAAATCGAGACAGACGCTATCCTGAAATCGAGTCTGTTTATTTAGACATGCGAGTCATTTCATGCTAAACTTGCCATGATTTGTGATGTAAACGATCACGCATCAAATCGGATACAATATTCCGCATCAGATCTGTGCGTCCCTCTTTTCTTCCTTGTTCTTTTTCATCCTTTGCTTTTCTTTCTTCATGTCTTTTTGTCAGAATCACTGCACAGGTCCAGGACCGGGTTGATCAGAAGGGGAAAAAAATGGAAGAAATCTACAATTTATTTGTTCTTTAAATCGCAGGGGCATTCAATCTGGTTTTTTTTTTTTTTAATGTTTCCTCCACTGAAAGGCCAGTGTGCTTTCTCTTTTATTTCCCCTCCGTATAGAGAGATTTCCTGGCTTTTATTCCCTGCTGTAGTGGAGATGTGGGTTAGAAGCCCATCAAATCCTCCACAGTGGTTTTGTCAGAGTCCATTTTGCTGAGCACTTGAGATGGTGAAAAGCTACAGGAGGCTGAAATCGTCCCACTGCGGAGTGTAAAACGCTTTTCAGCTTGTGGTTTTGCGAAATGTGTTCAACAAATTTAGTGAAAAGCACAATGACGGTGTGGTGAGGCGAGGTGTGGGAGCCCAGATCCTGATTCTAACACAGTTCTTGTTTTGTTTCTCAGGTAAAAATTGTACCATTGACACAAACAGATGCATAAAATTAAATTTTTTGTTAAAACAAAACTAATCTTTAGAACGTGATGTTGAGCTGCTGCGGGTTCAGCCTGCGAACAGAAACACTGTCCAAACTCCGTTTCACTCTGAGATTCACTGAAGCTCTGCGGTTTATTTACTGAAGCTTTTTAAACATGATCATCTGCAAGTGTCTGAGTCAAACTCAAACACGCAACACTGACTGAGGAGGAAAGCACCAGGAAGCTAAAAGTGATTTCAAATCTGATTAAAATCCTTTTTTTCTCTCCAACAGACAGTGTGGCTACAGTAAAGCCAACCAGGAGGGAGACGAGGAGCTTTACTTCCAGTGTGAGTAGAAACTGGAGAAGATCCGAGTCGCGTGTGTGTGTGCGCGCGTGTGAGAGATGATCATGTGCTTTAACAGAGATGTGTATTAGGAATTCAGAAACACACTGACGGAGAAGAGAGAGATGTTTGGGGGATCAAACGATGCGTAAATAGATGTGTGGCATATTAAAAGCTCTGTCCACTAGAGGGCAGACTTCTTTGCACTTTCTCTGAACTGAAGTTAATCCTGTGTTCTGTTCACACGAGAGTGTGACTCGTGCTCTTCGCTTACTTTGCTAATCTAATCTGAGAAAGAGATGAGCACAAAGTCAGGCTCGTACCACAACACCGCATGTTTACTTTGTAGAGTTGGCTTTAAGGCAATACATTTATCATAAATAAACAGGACGGGCCACGCCCACAAGCCGCAGAAAATTTCATCTTCGATGCACTTAGTTAAAATGAAGCTCTCGCGCACACACACACACACACACACACACACACACACTGCTGTCTTCTGTGCTGCAGTCACGCTGAGTTCAGAACCTCTCTCTGTTTTGTGAAATTTGTTCCTCCATCTGTTCCTTGATTTGACTTTATATAATTTTCCCCTTTCTCACATCAAGGACGGTCAGTTTTCCCAAATGAGATTTGGGATGTGGTGACCTAGAAACACTTTCACGAGGTTCTGCATGCTGTGAGAGTGAGAGTGCTGTTTTGTGAAACAAATAAGCAAATAACTGAATATTCAAATGAAGTCATACATGCGTGTGATTTGTGTGTAATCACATTAATCAGTGACGTGATTCGCTTGTTTCCTGTTCAGTCAAGATCCCGACCCGGAGGACGTACATCGACCCCGAGACGTGTGAAGACCTGCTGCAGGCTGTTCACACCTTCGCCAAAGAGCTCGACAACTCCAGCGTCAAGATCGACAGGATCGTTCACTCGGGTAAAATATCTCCGCTTCCTTCTCATGTCACGAGGTCCACACACTCAACGTGCACTCGGGTCCAAAATCATAAAGTTTTATGTAGTTTAATCTTCTTGCGTGCAAATTCAAATTGCAAAGTTGCTTAAAAAAGCCAAAAACAGCAGAGATCCGTCTCGACACCTCCACATCCTCATTCACGTGTGAAGCCCTATGAATATGCAAATTATGACCACAATTATGACCACACCCCTTACCCTTCTGCACCATGAACAGCCTTATAAGAGTTCTCTAACAGTCATCGCGTCAAAGCTTCAACTTAAATAATTTTTCTGTCACTGATTTAGTTAATCGCAACCAAACCTGTTACCATGACGACCACTATCTCATCATTGCTAATGTTAACAAAGTTAACTAGCTAACATTAGCATATAGATTCTTTGAATAAATGTGCATCATGTTTTCCCTTGTGGATAGTTTGGATGTGATTGGCTTAGAGTGACATCACAAATTGAGTGCATATGTTGGCCCGCCCCCAACAAATCAGACCTAAGCAGTTAGTAATATTTTAATTCGCAAACTGTAATGACCAAACTTTTGCTTATTATGACTTAAACGTATGTATTTTTTCCCTCATGTGCTTTGAGCTGATGTTTCGGTTTGTTTGAAGAGTGTGATAAAATGTTTTCTAAGACAGTTACTGTGATGTTAATAAGTTTGTGCCCCCCCAACCCACCTTCAAATCCATAGGTGATTTTGGTGAGGTGTGCCGCGGCTGCCTGAAGCTGCCCAGTAAACGCGAGCTCCCGGTGGCCATCAAGACACTGCGGAGCGGCTGCTCGGAGAAACAACGGCGCTCGTTCCTGTGCGAGGCAGGAATCCTGGGCCAGTTCGACCACGCCAACATCGTCCGCCTCGAGGGGGTCATCACCAGAGGTGAGTACGGAGGGAGAGACAATGAGGCAGGTTTAATCTGGAATTTCAATCACATTGAAGACATCAGTGTCACTGGAGACAAGAACACCGAGGAAATGATATTAGTGTTTACAGAAGTTTGTAAAATGGAGAAATTTTCAATAATTTAAAACAAAATATTGTTGAAAGAGGAAAAAAAAAAATTCAGGAATGTTTAGTGATGTTTTGCGGCGAGTATAAATAGTGTTGGTGTTTTACTAATGCAAACGTCTTATAATGTATATCATATTATAGATAACTGATCACAATATCAGTGTCATATGGTCCAGCCCTTCCAGAAAACATCAAGGATTATCAAGGAAGTGAAATATGGTGTGTATTAAGAGAGATAGAAGATGGGATGGATTTGAAGACTGGATTAGACGCCCATCTGACAGCAAAATAAAATAAAATGGAGTAATTCATGTGAAGGGACAGTGATGTCTCATTCATTCTCATCTCATTATCTCTAGCTGCTTTATCCTGTTCTACAGGGTCGCAGGCGAGCTGGAGCCTATCCCAGCTGACTACGGGCGAAAGGCGGGGT
>JAODOF010000013.1:316314-326327 GCA_027576175.1 Sciades proops | reverse complement strand
TGGAATTTTGAAACTTCCACATCATTGCATTCCGTTTTTATTTACAATTTGTACTTTGTCCCAACTTTTTTGGAATCAGGGTTGTATTTAAACAAGTGTTGCCAGGCAAAACAAACCTCGCCCAGTAGTATGATGAATATGAAGGAAAATATCGCGAAATATGACCTTTTTGGTGACCTTGATTTTGACCTTGTGTGTGAACATACTTGGCCAATAAACATGGTTCTGATTCTCTGCTGTTCTCAGCCAATCAGAACACGCTACTGCTTACTGCTCTCAGCCAATCAGAACGCAACGTACTGCTCTTACACTGTACTGCACAATTGTTACACTCTTACAGCACAATGATGTAGTAGCTAGCACCTTTGTGAGGCAGTAGCCACAAAAACCTTGACCCGATGACCCCCAAAATGTTGAGGGTTCTATTTGAGACCACTGCCCATCTATCCCGAAAATTTCATGAAGATTGGTTCAGCCGTTTTCCCGTAATATCATTAACAAACAAACAAAGAAACCCCACCGAAAACAATACCTCCCCCGGACTCCATCCCTGGCGAGGTAATTACTTAAATCAGTTAAGTCAATTAATAAAATCTGTATGATCCATTTACTGCTGTTCCCTTTTTAAGGATTTTTTTTTTCTAGTGAAATATTTATACGCATATACTTTGCATGCATATACAGTGGATCATCTTTATCAAATGTGCACCTTCCTAAATGTTTTAGAGCGGAGTTAAACCTGGTTTAATGAGTATGGGTTGGGTCGAGACTGGGTTAGGCTGCTCGGAGATGCATTCTCAAAGGATCAGCATGGATTTTTGAAGGAGAACATTTAACTAGGACAATATGAAGGCTCATGTATACCACTTTAAACTCTACAGGAAAGACATGTTTACACCCCCCCCTCCCCCAATTAAAAAATAAAAAAATCTGTGTGATATATGTACAGTGGTGCTTGAAAGTTTGTGGACCTAAAACATCAGATTTTCACACAAGTCCTAAAAGTAGACAAAGAGAACCCAGCGTAATGGAAACTTCTAATAAACACTTCAGAACGCTTAGCAGTTGTCTTTTCAGTTATTTATTTTAGTAGATCATATAAAACAGATATATAAAATAGGAAAGAAAAAGAAGAGGACACCACTTCAGTGATGCTGAGAGTACGCGCACTCTGAGTTGTGTTTTAGTGGCTGTTATCTATTATACTCTAAAGGCATTCGCTTACTGCTTGCATCTTCACGTGATTGGCTCAAGATTTTCTATGAAGCTTTGTTAAAGCGTGCACCTGGCATGCTCTGGGATGTGCAGGAACTCAGACACCCTGCTTATCACCAGCCAAGGCCACAGAAAGGCGATTACAGCATGTGGAAAAACAACTCTTCTCAGTACACTAGGCCACTTGAGCTCAACACACAGAAACACAGAGAATAGGAATGTTCGTCCACTAAATTTCCTTCACAATAACTTAAACGGATTAGATTTACAAACAGCTCACCATTTTTTTTCCTGCACAGTGGAGAGACAGCATTCAAGAACATGACCGTCCCATACGGCTGGGCCCAGCGCCCCATGATGCAACGTATGGGAACGATCAATCCCACAATCCCAATTTCCATCATTTGTGGCTCCCGCTCCTGCATCGATGGCCAATCAGGACACGCCATTCGCAAGTTGCGACCCAACTCACAGACAGACATTATTGTGAGTTCAGAGAATTCATCTGAAAATCCACCTTGCATTGTTGTACTGCTTTAAACACGCCCATGTTGACTTCTCTGATCACATGACTGCTTGATTTAAAATGATGTAGCTTTTAAACTAGAACCATTTGGGCTTGGTAAATATCTAGCATGACAGTTAGCGAGGAAGTGGAATAAAATATTGAGACAACAAGAGCTGTACTGGAATCGGTGCCTAATGTCAGTGTAGCAAATTGCATGGATTGTTTTTTAAGTGATAATGCAGTTATTGCTCTTGATTAACAATGTTCTGTTCAAAAATTTTTGTAACTTTCATTGAGGTTCTTTAAGGAACACTCTGGTCAAGAAAATTGAACTTAATGTTATTTCTGTATCATTTTCAATAACACACATTAGCACTTTATTCCACTGGGTTTATCAGGCATCCAAAAAAGAGCACCGACCTTTGGCCCAAAATTAAAAAAAGAAAGCAATTAGTCACATCGAAGTGAGCCTTGTGGAACGGTCACATTTACAAACTGATTGCGGTCAATCAAGTAAAATCTGAATCAGGAAACAGCTCTATTCTTTATCCTCAACAAAAACGAACATTCACGTCGAAGAATATCCTGATTTACGATATTAAAAGTCGCACTGAGAGTAACACGTGATCATGTACATCTTTGAATGCAAAGTCTGTGCACCCTTAAGAGTGAAAACGCAAGGACCACAGATCAGTCAGTATTCAGACATTTACTACTTTAACCAACGCTGTCTCATTTCTGTGATGAGGCCTCAACCTTGACTGGAAAAAAATGCATACGATTCCTCACTAAAAAGAAATCAGATCTCAGGACTTTCTGATTGTTCCACTCCTGAAGTCTGCAGTCATGCTGCCTTGATCGCTCAGACCACTTAGGAGGCATTAACTGAAGCTAATAAAGTACAAATAGCACTTAAAATGCAGACAGGGATTCAAAAGAACAAGAGCAATTTTCATGCTTATTGTCTCGTAGGTCATCAGAGGGGCGGGACATTATGTGTTTGCAGACCAATCAGAAGATTTCAACGAGGTCGTACTGAAGATATGCGCAGATGTGAAGCATGAAGGAGAGACCCAAGTGGAAAAGACTGAAAAATGGAAAGAGAAAGGGGATGAGTGAGGGGATAAAAGTGTTTTCTTTTGTTGTTTATTTTATAAATGTAACACAACATGATACTCACTGTAATGGATACTCTATAAACAAAACAAAGAAAGAAACAAACAAACCAAAAAAATCCGTGAGGGCTTCTGGTTGGTTTACTAATGACTCACCAGCGCCCCCGTGTGTCCAAACTAAATCATTACAACTTTCCATAAAAAAGACTCAAACAGAAAACCTCAAAATAAAAATATAGATATTATATTATTTCCCCCCTCAGAGATATAAAATTTAAATATTTTTCCTAAGTGTAATAAACACAGGAAATGTTTTCATTGCATAACAGTACAGTACAGCTTATAATAGAATGTTTTTTAAACTACGTATTTGTCAAAATATAATCTCCATTATGCTTAGTTTTAAGTGATGACAATCATTATTGTTCTTATTTCACTATATCTACTGAATAAATGTTACAAAAAGATCACATTGATTGTTAATATGATAATAAAAAATGAACAATAAAAACTGTCCCCAAAATTATTATTGTTTTCTTATTGTCTTATATATTTAACCAATGAGCTCAATATTCCAAATCAAACTCCAAACATTATCAGAGAACTGTAGCAGGTATTTAGAGGTGGGTCCTGTGATGAGTTTGTGACAGTAATCTATTCCTTATCATGAAATCTTTCATGACATTTCAAGCGGTTTAATAAAAAAAGAGAAGGGTGTGTGTGTGTGTGAATATTTTCTAAGCACCAGTTGGCCGACAGTAAGCCATGGCATGACCTCCCCGAGGCCCAGGAGCACCAGGTTCTTCTCCCACTGTAGGAACAGATGCCTTCAAACACACAGTGATGATCATTCCATCTAAAATTAACCTGGACATGAGCCTGCAGCTTTAACACCACAACCACACCTGTCAGAACACAAGCAGAAATATCACAGGAGGGTGCAGGACACATTAATACACACTGTGCTGTGCTGCATAAAGTATTGGCACCCCTCTACTGCGTGCATCAGTGGAAACGATCCAGAGCAGATATGATCAGGGTGCTGGTTTTATTCCCAGTCAGGCAGTTCGGGTTTGCATTAAACAGCTTATGTGCTTCGACTTGTGGAAGATAAGTCTAGTTGATTTAATGTCCACCTTGGCCTCGATCAAACTTTCCACTCGTGCAGAAGAAACAGCAGAAATAAAATATCCACAAATCCTGCAATAAAACCACGGACTTGCCAGCCCTAATATCTATCTATCTATCTATCTATCTATCTCCAGAACCTCCTTCTCCTCCTCTCCACGACTGGGCCGAGAAAATAAACCGAGCAATCTGATTGGATGCTGTATCCATCAATCACGCATCATTCGCTCCGCCCACAGCCCTGGCTTTAAAGAGCTCGAAACGCAGTGCGACTCTCTCCTCAACTCCTTCACTTTCATCTCTCTGCAGGCATCATAAAGAGAAGTCACCATGAGTGTGAGTATTTCATTATTCTGCTTAATAAACGCTTCTAATCCTTTATAATGCATGCTGTGTTCTTCATGAAGAGCCTCAGGGTTATGAACTCCTTGCAAATAGTTTCATTTCTGCAGGAGGAGTCTGAGTGATGGTGAGGGATGTGATGAGGGAGTCAAGGAGTGGCTCCTCGGGGGGAAATGGGATGAGTTTTATTTTCTCCACTGGGAATAAAACCTGTTCCGTGAATTTACAACACTGCAGCACAAACAGAATTATTCATCAGATATGATAAGATCAGATTTATTCATCAGTTGCAGAAAACTTTTTATACAATAAAACATTGAATAAAGTTTATCAATTAAATGTTTATTTTAATGTTGAGCTGAGAAGCTGCATATGGACCGATAAAATGTATAATCCATACACTGATGCACTGTTCACATGCACACAGGGAGCTTAGAACCTTTCAGGGGTTCTCCAGCTGTAGCTCCGTGAGAACTCCCTAAAGGTTCTATCTAAAAACTTAAAAAAAAAAAGTGGTTCCCCATCAAGAAGCACATCTTATTAATTGTCTTCAGCTACGAAGAAAAATAAGTGAGTCAAATAATAATAAAAGGACGACTAACAGCTCTGAGGGGAATTTTTTTCTCTAACTTGTCCATCTGAAATAAAGTATGATCTCTCTGCTGATCTGCTGTCTGAATACGAGCTTTAGTATTAGTGTTTATTACTCTTCAATCCTACAACAGAATGTTTTCCTTATCAAAAAGATTTCCAACTAGAACCTTTTTTTTTTTTTTAAGAAGCTAGGAACCCTTAATTATCCAACAAACCCTTCAAGAAACTTTTGAAGGCTGTTTGTTTTATTTCAGCTGATTCGAGCTCCGTCATAAAACAGGAATCAGCTGGGGCGGAGTCTCTGGTTTCAGAGAAATTTTAAAAAAAAAGTTTGGCATTTTCAACTTCAGTGAAAAGAATTTGCTTTGTTCTAGAACTTCTCTGGAGGAAATCTTTATCTCTGTGAAGGCCTAAGCCTCACATTAGCTAAAAGTCATGATGGCTTTCGGCCTGGATTTGTGGTCCAGCGTTAAATAAATCAACGTGGTCTGATTTTTCTGCTCTTTCAGAACTGATCTTGCTCTGTGTCCAAGCTGTGTCTGTTTATGGTTGTGTTGGAAACGGAGTCCGAAGGGGAACATGTTAATCGCATTACATCCAAGCTGAGTTTGAGGAAGACCAGCTGGAGGTGGACACTCATCACTCGTGTCCCTATAGCAATGAGGTGTCTCTTTCTGATCAATAAATAATCTAAAACTAACATGAAACCAACATCAGGGGTATTAAATATTGAGCTAATGGTCTGGAACATGAAAGCAGAGTGTGTTTATCACGTGACCTTTTTTCAGAGACGTGTCCAGAGGTCTTCAGCACTTTTGTGTGAGAAAGTCGGACATGCCTCACTCACTTGAGACGGCATTTCTTCACTGGCTGTGAAAAATCACGTTACTGTATAGTTTAAACTTCAGCTGCCTGAATAATGTGGAAAGAATTCCAATGACCATCCACACACACTTGCACACTCCCACATTCTCTTTTCACTTTAGCACACTTGCTTCATCTCGCTGTTCCTCTTTTTATTTCCAAATCAGTCTCACATCCCCTCTTTCCCCAAATACACTTTTCCAAATTTAGCCTCGCTCCTTGGCCATCCTCCAATCCAGTCTGCTCTCATGCGCCAACTCCGTCTCTGAGCTCAAGAAGGGGAATTTTACCCCTACTGTAGACTTTAAAATAGTTTTAAAATTAGTTTATTGATTAACCCATTTAAATCCAGTGCCACCATCTGACAGTTTGCTGGAACCATGAAATTTAACTAATGTTGACACACACACACACAAATGCAGTAAATGTTTCATTAAAGAGAACCTGAAAGTAAAGTGTTGCTGAAATTTCTGCTCGACTGCTATCTGGCTCCCAGCTGCTCATTTTCCACACTGTAGAACCTTCCAGAAGATGAATGGTGCCACATGTGCAGTAGAAATCCAGTCTTGGCTCTACACTTCCTCCTGTATGGAAACTCTGACCTCCAGCTTGCTTATTTCTTATCCTTCATCATTCCAGCTGCAGTTTTAAGATCAGATGGAGGATAATTATCTTTCTGTCCAACTGTACGAGACGTTGCCTATGCTGGTGCTGCGCCCAAATCATAAATAACCCTTGAGTGGAAACAGATGGTCTGTAATTCAGTTCAGTGGGTTTGTACAATCAGGACAAGGTGCTGAACAAAGGACACTGTTAGTTTTATAGTCAACGATCCTTTTCTGCTCCAGCAGCTGAGGCGTGATTAAAATCTTGAGGTTTTTAGTTACCTTTTCCTTTTTTCTTTCAGGGTGTAGTCGTGAAGAACATGTCCTTTAAACCAGGACAAACCCTGACCGTAACCGGAGTCCCACATCCCAATTCCACCAAGTAAGTCTTAAAGGTTATAAAAATAATACAGAATCTTTACATCACAACACAGCTGCTGTTCTAGACAATTAATCACCACTTTCTGACCAATCAGAGTCCAGAACTCAGCAATGACAGTAGTGCAGGTTAATATTAACACACACATTCTAATTATAATGCGTTATCGTTTTGATGATAACAGCTCACTCACAGGGTTGTGTACAGCAGATGCTCCACAAACAGATTAAACAGTTGACAAGTTCTTTGGAAAGATGTTTGTGTATTGTTTCTGGAAGGAGTCTCCAGTGTCAGTGCTGTGTAACAGTCAGAGGTGAAGCTGGAACTTTTTTGATGTCTTCAGGACAGAGGAGTTTACACTGATTTACAGTTTCTTGTTAACCAGCTGCAATTTAATTTTTATTTTTATTTTCCCCTCTGAGAGAGAATAGAGACTCTGAGGGACCGAGTGTTTACAGCTGCTTGAATATAAGTGACAACAGGAACTAACTGTTGTGAACATCCTCCACTTTATCACACCACCCTATCAGTGTTTTTCATCCATTTCCATCTTCATGTGTAAATGTGATGTTTTCCTCCATATTTACAGTTTTGCTATAAACATTGGAACCAGTCCTGATGAATTCGCTCTGCACATGAACCCTCGCTTCGACGCTCATGGAGATAACCGTGTTGTGGTGTGTAACTCGTACCAGGGGGGCAGCTGGTGCCAGGAGTTCAGACCAGACGGCTTTCCCTTTAATCAGGGCGAGGAGTTTAAGGTGGGGCTTAAATTAATATTGAATAATGCGCTTCACCTGAGGTCTGTAGAATGATTGAGTGAAACGATGCGTTTTATTAAAGGTGCAGTTTGTCATTGTGTATTTCACCTGGGATAACTACACTTCTTCTAAAAATCACAAGATTTAAAACACTAAGATTTGCAAGATTGCCATACTGTGGAGTTTCATAGGGAATCAGAGCTGTGTAGCTCCACCCCTTTTCCTGACCGTCACATTCCAAGGTGTATGCTTTATGTACACATTATTATGGGTAAAGTTTTGACCACTTCATGTCTAAAGCAGTGTTTTTGAACACAAAGCATTTTTTTCCCTCCCAAACCGTTCTCCAAAGTGAATGCGGGAAAACTCAGCGGGTTTATTTTATTTATTTTTTGAAAACTCATGTAATCCAAGATGGTGGGTTGTAGTGATGCTATTTTTGGGTGTGTATGAAGCATTTGATATTTATTTTCTATCATGTATAGCTGACTCTGGCATGCAAAAGACTGTTTGACCAAAAAAAAAGTGGTGGAAATGACGGAAAGGTCATGGGTCAGACGCTCAGTGTGCAGGAACAGCATGGTGATTTGTCATCTTTGTGTTTAACTGTGGACAGCAAAATTTGGGGAATGGATTTAACATCAGTGCGGTCAAAACACAGAATGAAACTGTTTTAAACACACGAACACAGGGGTCTGTCCTCAGCCTCAGTTTGAGCAGAAGATGGAGTCAGCTTGCAGTTTCCCTTTCAGACAGCAGAGGGCGATAAACTCAACTTTTATAAACTATTTTAAATTCTAGAACATGGTGAATAAATGAAACCCCTTTTCTTCCTCCCTCAGATATGGATCACCTTCACTCATGAGGCGTTTAAGATCGTTCTGCCAGACCAGTCAGAGTTCAGCTTCCCAAACCGCCCCGGTGCTGAAAAGTACAACTACATGCACTTCGAAGGTGAGGTGCGAATCTATGGCATCGAGATCAAGTAGTCGATTTCTTCGATGATGCTGGAACGCTGCTTCACTTGTTCAGCTAATCTACACTCGCTTT
This sequence comes from Sciades proops, assembly GCA_027576175.1. NCBI lineage: Eukaryota > Metazoa > Chordata > Actinopteri > Siluriformes > Ariidae > Sciades > Sciades proops. Next base: position 317,766 of record JAODOF010000013.1, on the reverse strand, counting down.
CCTCCGCCGTCCACATCACTGTGGTTCTCTGCCACTCAACCATTTAAAGGGAACCTCTGATAACAAACCTGTTTATTTCTCATGAGGTACTGATCACAGAATGAAATGATCATGCTCTTGTTTACAGCAAAAGCTTTTTCTTGTGTTAACATCATTCCAAAAAAAAAAACCCATGTGATTTCAGTGAAACACTTTTGTAGCTGAAACCAAATTAAAAGTTCTTTGACCGCAGTAATGTTTTGCTTCTTTTTTTTTTTTAATTAAATCAGGATTGAACTCCATTTTGTGATTTTATTCATCCCCCAGCACTGAGTCTGATTCATCAGAAGATGGTGATTAATTTTCTATAGCAGCAGCTCTGACCATAGTTTAATGGAAAGTCACAGGTTTATATTAATGACCTCCTAATCGGAGCACGTTATGGGGGGGGAGGAATGTGTAATTGTTGCTATGGTGAAGCTGATGTTTCTGGAAGGAGTCTCCGGTGTCAGAGGTGAAGCTGGAACTAAGTTTTCTGATGCCTTTAGGACAGGAGTTTACACTTCTGTACAGTTTCTCAGGAACACAATGGAACAAGCTGATATTTATGATAGGTTTTGTGTTGTCTCTTCTGGACAGAGAAAAGACTGCGGAGGGAACGACTGTTTATAGCTGCTGTAACATCAGTGACAACAGGAACCAACTCCTTTCTTGAATGTTTAAAGTAACTATGAAGGAAAGTATTTTGTGGCCTTTTATAAATAAAACAAGGACGGGTTTCTGTGAGGAATGAACACTGGGGATGTGCAGTTACAGGAAACTAATCACCTTTGTTTCAATTGTTTTAAGAGCTGCTCAGCTTTTATGACTTGTATGAAAGCAAATCCAGTCATTTTAATAATAAATGGAATCTTTGTTCTTGTGATTTTCTGTATAAAGGTGCAGATTGAAATGGAAAGGTGACTAAGTGGGAAGTTGATATAAAGTGGAGTTTATATTAATTTTAAACACCATTCAGTAATTGTTGTAATCCGAAGCGGTGAAAATCTGATCAAAGTCCCACAGGCCGACCGGAAGCAGCTGCTGTTAATGAGCCTCCATGCACGTGCTAGAGGGAAGGTCCCTCATTAGTTCTTTGGAGTGAAAGTGAGGAAACCGAGGTAAAGGTGGAGTCACTCAGTCACTTTTTTTTTTTTTTAGAGATTAAATGACGGTAGAGAAAACTCACTCACCTGGTGAAGGAGGATGAAAGAGAAGAGATGTGAAAGTTCAGGACCTACCTTCAGGGATTTCAGTCAGATGCTTTGGGTGTGGTCCAGCTTCATCGTCACAAACTTTGTGATCAGAAGCTCAAAGCCAAGCTGCTGGAAAGTGACATCTGACCTCAAACTGGGAACCAAATCGGTGACCATTTTAATCCAACAACATTTTCTTCGAGTTAGACATTGCAGCCATCTGAGCTGGTGGGAGGTT
>JAODOF010000012.1:73170610-73182114 GCA_027576175.1 Sciades proops | reverse complement strand
CTCTGCAAAGTAGTCGAGAGTGCAGGGCGTGCTCTGCAAAGTAGTCGAGAGTGCAGGGCGTGCTCTGCAAAGTAGTCTAGAGTGCAGGGCGTGCTCTGCAAAGTAGTCGAGAATGCAGGGCGTGCTCTGCAAAGTAGTCGAGAATGCAGGGCGTGCTCTGCAAAGTAGAGTGCAGGGCGTGCTCTGTAAAGTAGAGTGTAGGGAGTGCTCTGCAAAGTAGTCGAGAGTGCAGGGCGTGCTCTGCAAAGTAGAGTGCAGGGCGTGCTCTGTAAAGTAGAGTGTAGGGCGTGCTCTGCAAAGTAGTCGAGAGTGCAGGGCGTGCTCTGCAAAGTAGAGTGCAGGGCGTGCTCTGTAAAGTCGTCGAGAGTGCAGGGCGCGCTCTGTAAAGAAGTCTAAAGTGTAAAGCGTAAGTGATTTAAGTGGTTCTCATGTGTAAAGAGCTGAAAACTTATTGTAAACATAAAACAGTGTTAAGTACCTGGATCTGCTCCTTCAGTTTGAGACTCCGTTCTATGTAGCTGTTCAGTTCTTCTTTAGTCGCTGCTGCTTCATGTTTGACCTCCTGAAGTTCCTGAAGCAGCTCAGAACTCTCCACTTCGCCAGTTGCCTAAATTTGAAAAGGGTTAAGGATCAAAAGGTCGAACAAGCCGCAGTGGCACGTAAAGTCATGCCATTTACACTTACACATCATCTCTAATACAATAAAATGGATGAAAAAGTGTTTATCATGGATTTATAAATGTATAATAATGTATAAAATTCACTAAATCAGGCTAGAGAACTCTCACCCTGTGCACCTGATCCTTCAACAGAGCAATCGTCATTTCTCGCTCCTTTCAGAAAACAACACCACAATCGCACTGAAAACATCTGCTTTATAATTAGGAATATTATACATTTACTCACCTCATTAATCATTGGCATTCTCAGAGATTTACAGTACAATAGAAATAAACAGAACCTCAGTATACCTGAATTTGTTCCTGAAGTCTTTGGCTGTGTTCTTTACAGCTGTTCAGTTCCTCTTTAGCAGCCTCTGCTTGACCTTTCACCTCGTGTAACTCCTGATGAAGTGCTGATATCACTGTAGAGTTGTTTTCACTCCTGCTTTCTGAGGCCTAGAGTTCCAAGGTCAGAGAAGTGTTCTCACACAGGGCAGCAGGTACAGCTGTCATTTTGACACGTGTAGTAACTTTCACAGAAACGGTAAAGCTTTTGAAACCAAAAATGGACAATTTAAACCTTCCTGTGTGAATAGAAGTGTGAGTTTTGACCTGTTAATAACGGAGATACGAGTGCTTACTTCATCGACCTTGTGCATGTCCTCCTGTAGCTTCTCGATCAGTTTCTCCTTCAGCTGAAAATTAAAGACAGACTTTATTAAGAAATTAATTATTTGGGTTTGGTTCCTGTGTAGTTTGGTTTCTCATGGCACGTAATTAATAAAAACAAAAGGCCAAATAACGTCTGAGTTCTGTGTAGAGCTGAAAACGTCCTCACTTCATTTACTGATCAGAAATACAATGACGGGGGGAAAAAAGAAAAGTTTTTTGTTCCCCGCATGCACTTCAGAAATCGCATGAGTATGGAGAACACGGTGCTGACACTCAATAAATGATCAGATAGTTACGGTATATAAATAACTGGTTTAAAATATTTTGTGTATTAGAGTAAGACACGGCACTCCTCAGGGATGTGTGTTGAGTCAATGTCTATTCCCAGATTAAAGGAAGTTGTAGATCAGCAGTTAAAATTCTCTCCCAGAGGCTGGGAGGTTGAAGGTTCAAGAGCAATTTTGTTCAGCTGTATATGCTTTGCACTTAATTTAAAATAAGCATGATACAATACATCAAAGGAGAATGAGAACTTGTGTCTTTAGAACACAAATGTTGTACCTGTATCTGTTCCTGCAGATTCTGGTTTTGATTTCTGCAGCTGTCCAGCTCTTCCTTAGCAGCCTCTGATTGCTCTTTGAGCTCCTGCAGGTCCTGAACAAGCTTCTCCATCTCAGTCATGCATTCACTCGAGGTCTAAACCAAGAGACCATTATTACAACACTTCAGCACAAGGAATACGGTTTTATTTTCTACAATAATACAGCAGTTTCTGATGAAAGAATGGGGTTGTATGTGAGAAAGACTTAAATGTGATGCTAAAATATTATGTTCCAAAAAGAAAGATTGTGCTCTGATTCCACCAATTCTTCATCCATTCCTGCATACTGACAAATGCAGAATTCATATTGTAGCAGGTTATTGCATGCTGTGTGGTGGAGCCATCTTGATAATATTTTAAATAAAAACTTCAACCATATTAGACAGGTGAAGGTCTTCAAAAGAAGCTACTTTTTGGTGAGCGTGACAAACAAAAACAAGTCTACATTAAATGATAAAGCAGTGTTTTATGCCTTTCAAATGTTAGACACATTGATGACAACTGAGCTGATACTGTGATGTTTTTAAAATCCTGACATTGGGCTGGAACAATGCTCATACACTGTATTCATTAAGTGAGCAGAGTTATGACTGATCTGTGCCTTCCACACTTACCACTGCAGGTGATGTAGATGTTTTTATTTGGTCGAGCAGCTCCATGAGCTTAGTCAGTGTTTTCTTGTACTCTTCAACTTCCTCTTCTGAACTGGCGAGCAGATGTTTTTGCAATTCTTGGTCCTGTGCCATTGAACTCAGATCTAATTCCAGATTTCTCAACTTCTCCATCAGGAGGACCACATTCTCAGTTTTATTTACTGCAAACTGTTCGACCTCCATCTCTGAACTACCTTGCTTAGATTCCATTTTTTCTCCAGCAATAACTGTTGAGTCCAACTCTTTTCCATCATTCTCCTGATCCAGTATTATCCCACTCTGCTGCTTTAATCCCATCTCATTCCCAGCAATGGGTTCTCCATGTTCCAGCTTTAATTTCATGTCTTTCTCAATGTCATCCAAAAATGTCTCACTCTGTAGCTTACAGTCAGACTCCTTGGTTTGGACCTTTGTTTCAAGATGCTCTTGGTTGACCAACTGGCTCAAAGTGGCTACTTTCTCCTTGAGTTTCTCCTCCAGCTGAGAGATCTTCAGATGGAGGTTTCCTGCTTCAGATTGTGCTTTATCCACCTCTGCTCTACAATTGCTCAGTTCCATCTCTCTGTCTTCTAGGCAATTCTCTAGCTCCCCCACTCGCTGGGTTAAACTGGTCACTGTGGACGTGGCACTTTCCTCCAGAGCTTGAATCTGAACTTGGGCCACCACTATCGCTGCAGTCTTCTCCCTCAACATGTCTTCAAGTTCAAGAACTCGTATCTCATTGTCCTTCTGCTTTTCTTCTTTGGTCTCTCTTTCCTCTTGCAGGGATTCATATTTGCTGAGAAGTGAGGCATAGTCTTCCTTGAGGGTGTCAAGTTCTCTCTGAATTTTGTCCATCTTTTGTTTTAGTTCATCATGCTGGTCTTCTTCATCATCCTTCTCTTCATTGGCAGATTGTTTGTGCTCAATTTTGGAAAGCTCCTGCTGTAGTTTCTCAATTACAGAGTTGAGCTGCTCCACTTCTTCCTCGCTGTCTTGTTTGAGCCGATCCTGTTCTCCACGAAGGTGCTCAACCTGAGACTCAAGTTCACGCACCAGTGCATTCTTTACTTCCACTTCCTGAGGGCATGATAACCCATAAAGTCAGTCAAGAAAGAAAGAAAACAAGGAATAGTTGATAGGGACAACTGAAATAGCACACTGTTCCAATAATCTGTGCTCAGATGTTTAAAAGCAATGGTACGTCTACAGGTTCAGATTTTGGCTCAGGTATGCGAGCCAAACCTCTAAGGCCTTCACATGCCAAATCACACATACTTAAAATGGACTACAGTTAACATTATGGATTCACAAACCAGTCAATTAGGCAAGTTGTAAACGCACAGATGTTTGGAACTGGGTATAATTTGCATCTTTACCCATTACCTTTTAGAAGACAGCTTCAGAATAACCACCACAAATATCCAATCAGGAGGATATTTACAGGTGTTAAAAGTTTCACCCCATGTTTGTAAATGATTATATATTGTTAATTTTACATGCATAAAAATATACACCTGTAAGTAACACAACCCAGTGTTTAATAAGTGCAGTTTCTGTAATAAGCTCCTATTACTTGCACTCATTAAAAATGGGACATTTTTGTTACACATCACAAAAAACAAACAAACAAACAAATAAATAAGAAGCCAAAAAAAAAGTATAAGAACAATAAACCCTACTGCAGTAATACACCAACGGAACTTAAAACCTGGACCCAGACGGAGGTTAAAAACAGAAGTGGGTATGACAAAAACACACACAAGCGGGTACACACAAATACGCCCGTTCCTGCAACACATGAGCCGTTACCTTGTCATCAGGCTTCGTAGTTTCCGAAAGCTGAAGTTTAGCAACCTGCTCATTAAGAAGAGCAATTTGTCTGTTCTTCTCCTCCAAGACCTTCAAGAGTTAAAGATGATCAAATGATTTGCCTTAAATTAACCTGAACAACCTGATAATTATGCTGTGTTTGTGTAAATGCTTTTTTTTTTTTTTTTTTTACTGTTTGACCAATACTTAAAAAAAATAAAAATAAAAATATATATATATATAAAAATAAAATTATGGTTGTTGTTATGTTATGGAAGCATTAAAAATGAAAAGGAAAGAACGAATCCAATCAAAAAAGACGGAGCAAAGGCAGATTCAACGGAGTAGGAGCTAGCGACTGTAATAACGCAGGACTGGACTAAATTTCGATAGTCAACAGCAGGAGCTGACATTTACCTGCTTCTCACTTAATATCGCATGTTATTTCAGAACCAAATTATTTTTTTAAAGACAGTCATGGACACAATCTTAGTTGTTTAAAATTAAGTGACACTGTTCACAGTTTCATTTGCTGATTGATGTCGTTATCCACTCGTAGCTAGGATTGCTACGTTTTTAAATTTCCATGGTAACAGTCATGTCCTTCATACTGAATATTCTATACATCCTACACAAACCTGATTTTAATAGAGCTGATTATTTTAATCTTTATTATAAGAGCTTGTTATAGAGGGCGTGGCACAGCCTGAGTATTAAAAGGTCACATGATCTTAACGTGTGAACATGAACGTGTTAAAACTCAAACTAAAAAGCCCAGAAATGTTCCTTCTCTGCAGCACCCTTTTAAATTAAACTTCATCTATATATTATTGTTCTGAATTAAAAAAAAAAAAATCCAATCAGAATAAGACTTTCGAAGGAAATATTTCAGAGAATGACTTTTCCAAAATAAATAAATAAATAAATAAATAAAATGATAAAGGTGAACGCGAGAGCAGCTGAAAGACAGCATCCTGAGCCAAAAAAGGACAGAAATGCATTTTAATTGATATTTTGAAAAAAAATCTTTGTGAGGAAAATGTCTGATCACCCTAACTAACCAGTCAGCCATAACACTGTCACTGTTGGAGTATCAGAAAGACTCCACAGTGTACTTCCTCCTCACGTTGTTGGTCTTAGCAGTTGTGAAAATGGACAAATCAACATCTCTCACTCACACACACACACACACACACACACACACTTGGCTTGCTATCTAATCATGCAAGCTCATTATTTTACTCTTTAAATAAACATGTCTCACCATGTGTAAGTTGGTGTGAGCCTGAAGATCCTGCTGCTGTGTGCTAATCTCCTTCCTCTGGATCTCCAGCTGCATGTGGAGCTGCTGAACCTCCTCACTCTTGTTCTGGAGCTCGTCCCTGAATTGCTCCAACTGTTCCTCCAGATTCACAATCTACAGTGGTCATGGGTAAACAAGTGGACAAACGACCATAAACACCACAGCAGCACGCCTACTGTAAACATACCAACATACACAAGCTACCGTAACTGCTGGAGCAACACAGACCAGCTGAGTCATGTGACAGGAAGTACCTCTTTTTCTTTCCTGTCCAGAGCCTCTCTCTCGGTCTGAAGCAAAGCCTCCAGTGTGGCATCAGCCCCGCCTGCCATGGAAGCATACTGCTTACTGTCCTCCTGCGCGCACGCACACACACACACTTGTCATGGTAACACTGAACCCATGAGGTGGGTGATGCTAATAGCTGAAGCTAGGACTGCAGTGCTAAAATGCTCACCATGGTTGGTGTGATGTCACGGTTGTCGTGGGATACGAGCACCTCCTCCAACACCCTCACACGCTCCTCCTGCCTCTCAATTTCCTCGTCACGCTCTTGCACATCCCTCTGCAGCTGCTCCACTCGCAGCAAGAGCTCACTGCACCAATCAGATTTCTCCTGCAGGGCCACGCTTAGCTCCTCCACCTGAGAGATGGCGGTGGGGAGAGTGTGAGACAAGGAGAGAGAGAGAGATGGGGGAGAGAGAGCGAGGACAGATACATGTGGAAAGATTAAGGACAAAAAAAAATACACAGGAAAGATGGGGATGAAAGAGAAAGAGGGACAAAAGGAGGCGTGATGTAGAGGAAAAAAGGATGAAAAACCAGAAGGTGAGGGAGACAAAGAACAGGAGGGGGTTATGGAGGAAGAGTAAGAGAATTAGGAGAATAAGAATGGAGAAAGGGAAGATTAGAAAGAGAGAGTGATAGCAAGAAGAAAAGAAGGTAAATAATAAACGTATAAAAAAATGAAAAAAGAAGGAAGATGGAGAAAGAAATGAAGAAAGGGAAGAAAAAAAGAAAAGAATCAATGGAGGAAGGTGAGAAGGAAAAAAGGAAAGGAGAAAGTATGAAAAAAAGAAAAATGCAAACAGAGAAATGATGGAAGGAGACGAAGGGAATACAAATGAAGGGAAAAAGTGTTATAATTATAGTGAGATTATAAAGAACATGTGTGAGGATTTCTGCTGAAGTTGAAGCAAAGCTGCTGATCAGTAAACTGCTGCAACACCTGTAGTGACATCACCTAGCATCTGGAATTAAAGTTCTCCACCAGTCTCTGCTTGTATTTCATTGGGAAAGTTTGACAGTTCTTTCAACCCCTAAAGAAGAGCCTTATTTACTTCTGAAAAAAAACAGAACAGGATTTACACTGATGAGCAAGAACATTAAAACCACCTGCCTAATATTGCATAGGTCCTCCTTGTGCCTTCAAAATAGCTCTGACCAGTCAAGGCATGGGCTCTACAAGACCTCTGAAGGTGTGCTGTGGTATCTGGCACCAAGACATTAACAGCAGGTCCTTTAAGTCCTGTAAGTTGCGAGGTGAAGCCTCCATGGGTCAGACTTGTTTGTCTAGCATATCCAGCAGCTGCTCAATCAGACTGAGATCTGAGGAATTTGGAGCACGAATCAACACCTTGAACTCCATCATGTTCCTTAAACTATTCCTCAACAATGTTTGCAGTGCAGCAGGGTTCATTATCCTGCTGAAAGAGGCCACTGCCATTAGGGAATACCAATGCCATGAAGGGGTGAACTTGGTCTGAAACAATATTTAGGAAAGTGGTACATGTCAAAGTAACAGCCACAAACACCAGGACCCAAGGTTTCCCAGCAGAACACTGTGCAGAGCATCATATGGCCTCGGCCAGATTGCCTTCTACCCAGACTGCATCCTGGTGCCCTCTCTTCCCCAGGAAAGAGAGAGAGAGAGAGAGAGAGAGAGAGAGAGAGAGAGAGAGAGAGAGACACATACCTGACCATCCACATGACGGAAAAGATGATTCATTAGACCAGGCCATCTTCTTCCATTGCTACATGGTTCAGTTCTGATGCTCATGTACCCACTGTAGGTGTTTTTAGCAGTGGACAGGTGGTCAGCATGGGCACTCTGACCGGTCTGCAGCTACGCAGCTCCATACGGAGCAAGCTGCACTGCGTGTTCTGACTCCTTCCTACCAGAGCCAGCATTCACTTTTTCAACAGTTTGTGCTACAGAAGCTCATCTGTAGGACTGGACCATATGGGCTAGCCTTCGTGCCCCATGTGAATCTATGTGTCTTTGACACCCATAACCCTGTCACCGGTTGTCCTCCCTTGGACCATTTTTGGTAGGTACTAACCACTGCATACCAGGAACACTTCACAAGATGTGCCATTTTGGAGATGTTCAGACCCAGTCATCTCACTATCACAATTAGGCCCTTGTCAAAGTCACTCAGATCCTTACACTTGCCCATTTTTCCTGCTTCCAACACATCAACTTCAAGAATTGACTGTTCTCTTGCTGCCTAATCTATCCCACCCCTTGACAGGTGCCATTGTAAAAACATGATCAATGTAATTCACTTCACCTGTCAGTGTTTTTAATTTTATGGCTGATTGGTATAAGATAGACACTGTAGCAACAAATACCACTGTACATTCATAATTATTATGATTTGTTTATCACCATAAAAATAAAGAGCTATCTACAAAGCTTGAAGCAAGTGCTATTATGTAGAAGTGCTACATCTAGTTTGCAACTGTGCATAATGCAAAGAGGCTAATTTGCACAAATAATAGTATTGCACAATACCAGAAATAACAGAATAATTAGTCCACATAACCACAAAGACCATATGTTGTCAGTAACCTCATGAAGCAGGACGACATTAGAAACTGATTTTCTAATTAGATTTCTAGGGATTTCCAATACATGACTTTACATTTCGGGTGGTGTAGTGGTTAGCACTGTCGCCTCACAGCAAGAAGGTTCTGGGTTTGAGCCCAGTGGCCGACGGGGGCCTATCTGTGTGGAGTTTGCACGTTCTCCCCATGTCTGCGTGGGTTTCCTCCGGGTGCTTTGGTTTCCCCCCACAGTCCAAAGACATGCAGGTTTGGCTAATTCGTGGGTCTAAAGTGAGTGTGAATTGTTGTTTTGTCTCTATGTGTCAGCCCTGCGATAATCTGGCGACTTGTCCAAGGTGTACCTCGCCCATAGTTAGCTGGGATAGGCTCTAGCTTGCCCGCGACCCTGCACAGGATAAGTGGTTATGGATGATGGATGGATGGACTTTACATTTCAGACTTGGGTCTTTGTCAGAAAGTGGATCAGTGCTAAACTGGAGACTTCAGTTCATTTTGTGTGGTTTGAATGTTTCAGGAATATCTTCATCTGTTATCACATTTAAACCCATGATGCTAAAGCAGAAAAGTCTCTACATGCTTGAGGTCTCTGCAAGTAAGTTCATCTCCACTAACTATTGTGTTCATGATCAGATATAAAAATAGTCTAATTGGCAAATACCTTTGCTCCTAGTCTTACAACCTGGTACCAAATTTTGACCAACAGGGAACGGGTTCTTGAACTGGTTCCATTCAGGATTCTTTGAACCTTGGTGCTAGGTAGTGAACCAGCCCATGTTTTCACCAGTTTTGAGCAGAACCATTGTAATCAAGAATGCGTCATGAATGGAGAGTGTTGCACAATATACAACAGAAGTACACAGTAGATAGTGGAGCACATGATTACCTGCAAGCTTTTGTTTTGCTACTGCAAATATTTGTTTTCATCCCATTTTTTCTGAAGATGTATCCTTTTCCATTGCGTTCTCCATTGCTGTGCTCTGCTTCCTCTCCAAACTAATGACACACCCACTGGTGTTGTCAGGGTTTGTACTGAGAAAACCGGCCATATTTTGGTTCCAGCTGGGAAGCAACTTTTCAGGTTCCAAAACAATTTATTTTTGGTCAAAATGCTCTGGACTGGGGGGCATGGTGGTGCAGTAGTTAGCACTGTCGCCTCACAGCGAGAAGGTCCTAGGTTCGAGCCCCGCAGCCGACAGGGACTTTCTGTGTGGAGTTTGCATGTTCTCCCCGTGTCTGCATGGGTTTTCTCCAGGTGCTCCAGTTTCCCCCAAAGACATGCAGGTTATGCTAATTGGTGGCTCTAAATTGACTGTAGGTGTGAATGGTTCTTTGTCTCTATGTGCCAGCCTTGCGATGATGTGGCGACTTGTCCAATGTGTACCCTGCCTCTCGCCCATAGTCAGCTGGGATAGGCTCCAGCTTGCCTGTGACCCTGTACAGGATAAGAAGCTACAGATAATGGATGGATGGATGCTCTGGACTGAGTTTCCCAAAAACATTGTAAAGTTAAGATCATCAAAACTAGGAGAGAGAGTGTTTGTTGTGCTGCTCGCTCTTCCTTTTAATGATGATCTTTGTGTTGTGATGCTTTTGGGAAACTCGGTCTTGAATGGTTCAAAATTTGGCGTGCAAACCAGAATGGACCCCATTTCCTGTTGGTGAAAAAGGGGTATGTTCAAGAATGAGATGCATTTTGAGGGATGTCCATTCATTTCTGATGCTAGGTTCTGAGCAGGTTCAGCAGGGAAAGACCCAGCTGTTCTTCTTCACACACCCTGCTCCTGAGGGAATGGTGTGTCATGTGCAGCCCAGCTCAGGTTTTGAAGTCCACACACACTTCAGCATCTTCTGCACTTCAGGAAAAGAGGTCTGTATTTATGTTGGGTATCATCACTTGCTTCGTTACCACTTAACATTTGAACTGGAGGGGATGTTTTTAATTACACTCATGTACAGTATGTGATAAACATACTTTGCAAATACACTGAGTTGGGTGATAGAATGTTGCTGCCTCACAGGTCCAGGCTCTTGTTTGTTCCTGATCTTGAGGGAGTGTCTGTGTGGAATTTCAGATGTTCTCCCTGTGTTTACTTGGGTTTCCTCAGGTTACGTCCCACTTTTCAAAAACATGCAGATTGGTTACACTAAATTGCCCCTACGTGAGAATGTGTTTTCATGGTGCCCTAAGATAGAATGTTATCTCATCTCAGGTTCTCAGGATAGACCCTGGATCCATATATTGTCCATGCAACATCACAGTGTCAGTTCATAGATTTCTGTTTTTCATCTGATACTGTATGTTTTATCATTGTAATATGTTTTAAACAATGTTCTCCTCACACATGTGGTTTGAACAACACTAAACTTTTTTTTTATTACGTTAGTTACATTACCCCTGAAGCTCCAGTGCATCATAAAATAGTAGTGTAAAAGTCTTATTGTGTATTTTGAGAGATAAGCTACAATTGAACATACATTTATTGTAATTTTGTAACCTTTTATATTGATATCAGTACAGAATAATGTTATTCCATTATATTGATGGAAAGTTACACCATCATTACTGTCACACCTGAATTTCAAGGAACTCCTGCAGTTTTTTCTAATTAATTTGATGTATTTGTTGTTCTCTTTACAGGATCTCTTGTATGATTATAGCTTTAGTGTGGGAAACTCAACAAAAAAGCTCCTCTATAAGGGTAGAGACTACCAGCACTATTTTTATCTTCCATGTGGCGATCGATATGATGATTACAAAGGTAGCTTTAAAGAATTACAAAAACTTTGGAACAACTCATGCTCGCAGAAACTGTGCTGTTCTTTTGTTACACAATTGCACTGCCACTTGATAACAGTTACAGTGGTGCTTGAAAGTTTGTGAACCCTTTAGAATTGTCTATATTTCTGCATAAATATGACCCAAAACATCATCAGATTTTCACACAAGTCCTAAAAGTAGATAAAGAGAACCC
>JAODOF010000012.1:70999738-71009994 GCA_027576175.1 Sciades proops | reverse complement strand
AGTGTGAATGGTTGTTTGGCTCTGTGTCAGCCCTGCGATAACCTGGTGACTTGTCCAGGGTGTACCCTGCCTCTCGCCCATAGCCACAGACAGACAGACCGGTATCCAGGATCTTGCTCCTGCTGGAGGTCATTACAGAGACCTCCGATGCCCTGCTTCTGCCGGAGGTCAACATAGCAATCTCTGATGCCACACCCTTGCCTGAGTCTGACACTGTGGCTGCCAAAATCATGCTTGTGCTAGAGGCCAATGGGGAGGTTCCCTGTCCCATGCCTCCACCTGAGACTGATGTGATGAACCTCAGCACTGTGCCTAGACCAGAACTGCTGGGGGCACCCACCCCAGTGATGATCAACCTAGATATCTGACCTGCCCTGACCCTGAGGGCCAGCAGGGGCATCGTTGCCCATCTACCCGGCTCCTTAAGTCCCACCATGTTCATTGCATCTGGTACTGGAGTCACTGTGAAGACACTGATGAGTGGCACAGGACCCCCTCTAAACTATGGTAGATACATCAGGAGCCTCACCTCAGAGGGAGATATGTCAAGTCGGCACCAAACAGCGCAACTCCAAACAGCGATTCTGAGCTGTACTTCCCAACGTTACTTTGGGACTTCAGTTCCCACTCTGCACCATGTTCTCCAGCAGCCCCTGCACTTCATAGCATGTCCTTGCTTTCACACACCTGCTTTGAGTTCATTTAGTAATTAGTTCCTTGTTAAAAGATGGTGCCATGGATGGCTGCCTTGGTGTGTTGGTGTGCATTGTTTTGTCTAATTTTGCTTGTAAACTCAATTTTCTGCTGCGATACTTGAATCTCTTTCACCAGAGAAGAACTCATGAACATCAGGGGAACAACTCTAACAGATTTATTTCCCATTTTTCTGATGTCATCCATGGTGTTGCAGGGGAAGCTATGGCCTAATGGTTAGAGATGCAGCTCTGGTTCAATTCAAGGTCACTGGTTCAATTCCTTGGATCAGCAAGAATGATTGAACTTCAAAAGCATCTAACCGCCATATGCTCCCCAGGCTGCTCTGGGTAGGTTGTATGTTGCTTTGGATAGGACTGTCTGTCTGCTAAATTCCTGTAATGTAATTATTGGATATTCTTGTCAAAGGTGCTCTCACCTTTGCTCATTCAGTGAGACACCAGAGGAGAGGGAAATGTGCTGGTGTGCTTGTGCATTCATGTGACTCCACTACTAGCAATATTTTTCTCCAACGTGCACTCATTATGCAATAAACTGGAAGAACTCCAACTGCTGGTGGTGAGAAACAGAGACTTTTATTCATCTCCCATTTTATGCTTCAAAGAGATGTGGCTATGTGGATGCATACTGGACTCTGCACTGCAGCTGGCCAGCTTCCAACTTTTCAGAGGGGCCGTAACACAGAACTCTCCAGTAAATCAAAATGTGGTGGAATCTGTTTTTATGCTAACAGTGGCTGGTACAGTGATGTGTCAGTGATCCTGCAGCACTGTTCTCCTGACCTGGAATCATTTTTCATTAACTGTCAACCTTCCACTCCCCCAATGAGCTTGCTTCATTCATTCTGGTCAGTGTTTACATTCCATCGCAGGCCAACGTGCAGGATACATGACACATGCTGTCCAACCAGATACTGGTTGTGGAGCAGACTACCCCGGACTCCCTAGGTATTGTCCTCAGCAACTTTAATAAAGTTTTAATAAAGTTTTATTTAATAATAAAATTTTAACCACAGCTATGAACTTCCCAAATACAAACAGTTTATTAAATGCCCAACCAAGGAGGAGAATATTTTGGATCACTGCTACACTACAGTCTACAATACCCATCACGTCATCCCCTGTGCTGCACTGGGCCACTCTGACCATACCAAGGTTCACCTGATTCCTGCATACAGGCAGAAATTAAGGCTGTGTAAACCTGTACTGAGGACATCAAAGAAGTGAAGCAGTGAAGCTGTAGAGGATCTTCAGTCGTGCTTGGACTGTACTTACTGGGACGTGTTCAGGACTGCTGCCAATAGTCTGGATGAGTACACAGAGGCTGTGATGTCCATCAACTTCTCTGAGGACTGCTGCATTCCATCATGCACCAGGGTGAGGTTATAATAATGACAAAACCTGGTTCACAGCTAAGATCAGACAGCTAAGGTTGCAAAAGGTAGAAGCATTCGGGAGTGGGGACAGGGACCAATTTAAAGAGTCAAGGAACAGGTTTAACAAGGTGGTGAGAGAAGCTAAATGACTGTACTCTGAGAAACTCCAATATCAATTCTCAGCCAATGACTCTGCATCTGTCTGGAAAGGGCTCAGACAGATCACTAACTACAAACCTTCAACCCCACCATTCTGTTAACGACTTGTGCCTGGCCAACCAACTTAATGAGTTCTACTATTGCTTTGAAAGATAATGGGACTGTCCTGATAACATCCCCCAAGACTCCATACACCGGCTCCTGTAAACCATCCCCATCCCCACCTCAGCTGTACCTGGAGCCTCTTTACAACTTCACACCTTGGAAGCTTTCACACCTTTGCAGACCCTCCCACATTTCTCTTCATCTGGAAGAGAGACATTAAAGGCAAACAAAATCAACATCATTAGGGCACTTGCCGTGATTGGCAAACAGTTTATTTTTGGGGTTTTGTCTGGCTTTAACAGGCCCTTCAAGAAGCTGAACCCCTGCAAAGCAGTAGGTCCTGACTCTGTCTCTCCATCCACCCTGAAACACAATCAGCTGTCTCTGGTGTTCACAGACATGTTTAACAACTCACTGGAAACATGCCATGCGTCAGCCTACTTCAAAGCCTCCACCATTATCACTGTCCCCAAAAGAACAAGGACCAAGGATCATTTGAGCGCCTTGTGCTTTCTCATCTTAAATACACCACTGACCTGCTCCTGGACCCCTTGCGGTTTGCCTACAGAGCCAACACGTCTGTAGACGATGCTGTCAACATGGCTCTGCATTTCATCCTCCAGCACCTAGACTCCCTAGGAACCTATGCTAGGATCCTGTTTGTGAATTTCAGTTCCACCTTTAACACTATCATCCTAGTTCTTCTGCAGGACAAGCTCTCCCAGCTGAGCGTGTCTGACTCCACTTGCAGGTGGATCACAGACTTCTTGTCTGACAGGAAGCAGCACATGAAGCTGGGGAAACACATCTCTGACTCCCAGATCATCAGCACTGGTTCTTTCCAAGGCTGCATCCTCTCACCTCTACTCTTCTCCCTGTACACCAACAGCTGCGCCTCCAGTTATTAGTCTGTCAAGCTCCTGAAGTTCATAGATGACACCACCCTCACCTCTGATGAGGATGAGTCTGCTTACAGGTGGGAGACTGACCATCTGGTGTGCTGGTGCAGGCAGAACAACCTAGAGCTCAATGCTTTAAAGATGGTGGAGATGATTATCGACTTCAAGAGGAGCTCTGCCACACCCACCTCCATCACCCAGTTTGAATCCCCCAGTGACCTCTGTGGGGTATTTTTGCTTCCTGGGCACTATAATAACTCAGGACCTTAAGTGGGAGATGGACATCAGTTCTCTCACCAAGAAAGCACAGCAGAGGATGTTCTTCCTGCAGCAGTTGAAGTTCAATCTGTCAAAGACAATGATGGTGCACTTTTACACCACCATCATCGAGTCCATCTTCACCACCTCCTTCATCATCTGGTATGCTGCTGCCATTGGCAAGGGCAGACCACAGCGCATTATTCACTCTGCCAAGAAGGTGATCATCTGCGATTTTCCATCTCTCCAAGACCTGTATGACTCCAGGACCCTGGCACAGTGGTTATCACTGTCCTCTCACAGCAAGGAAGTTCTGGGTTTGAACCTGATGGCTGATGGGGGTCTTTTTGTGTAGAGTTTGCATGTTCTCCCCATGTCTGCATGGGTTTCCTCCGGGTGCTCTGGTTTCCCCCACACTTTAAAGACATGCAAGTTAGGTAAAATACCCAGCCACGGGGGTTGCACAAGGTAGTGCATACTTAGTGCCGGTTCTAAGCCCGGATAGATTGAAGAGAGTTGCATCAAGAAGGACATCCAGTGTAAAACCTATGCTAAATCAAATATGCAGAACAGATCCGCTGTAGTGACCCTAATGGGAAAAAGATTGTTTAATTTTAACATGTTCTTATTTTTCATTTTGGTTGTCTTTAATTGTTGTTTTCCATTTTAGCAGTATTTAATTGTGTAATCTCATATGTTTTTCATTGTGTAATCTTTAATTTTAGAATTTTTTATGATCTAAGTTTCTTAATTTGGAATCTTTTACAATTTTTTTTCATTACTGTGTAAGCTTTCATTTAACAATTTCACATTGTGTAATGTTTTATTTTAGTAAATTTTATCTTGTAAACTTTCATTTTAGTAGTTAATTATTGAGTAATAATTAACTGGTTCTTAATTAACTGGCTTAATATATAACTTATCACCATACAATTAATCCACGCAGACAACTGATTCAAAATATATCTTATATACAAAATGAAGAAAAAAAATCTGTCTAAGGAGGTACAATAGAGGCATGCTTCTATAGTTACCTCAAGTTATTTCCTTTCAGACCTGTGGTACCATAAACTGTTACTTACTTATATTTGATTATCATTCAAAAATTTCTAAACACAGAACAATCCCCCAAACAGTCTCCATCCATGTCACTGACTGCATTTAGAATTGATCTAATATTAGGGTCTAAAATGTCCTTACAGTCATCAACACCATACAGCTTACTACTTCTTAAACACAAGGTATTAGGTCATACAATTTAACTTTGACTTTTAGAAGCAAGATTATTGTCTGGTTTCCAAACAAGGGGCCTGAATTTTCGAGCTGGATCTGAACTGATTTATGCGCAAATCTTTAGTATGAGCGCTTACATAAGAAATTTGGTATTCATGAAAATCCTGTAAATTTGGAAAAAAAAAAAGTTTGTATCCTGTTCATGTTCCTGAGTGTGTGTGTGTGTGTGTGTAAATATACATGTAAGAAGACTAACTAATGTAAACCTTGAATTGATCAACTTCAGATCATATGATGTGCATGGATAACTGCACTTCAATATGTGGAATACTGTACTATTTAAGTACTATTTAAGTACTGTGGCACTTAAATTAATTTTTGTTGCGTTTACAGCATTTAGCAGACACTCTTTTGCAGAGGAACTTACAAAAGTGCTTTGGAGTCTATCAAAAACACATCCTCAAGCTTGTGTAGGAACTAAGAGGACCATCCAGAACATTTAGTGAAAAGCAGCTGTTTCATATTATTGGCATTAATTAAAGAATATAAAAAATAAAGAAAGCGAGCCAACACTAACTAATAAATTAAGACAAATTAAACAAATCATTCATTTATGACAAAAGGAATGGCGGTGTATAAACAGAGGATGAGTTGGCCTGTCTGTGCAGAGCCGTAAACCATAAACAATTGCCTCAGCTGACAGACGGTTAAGCACTCCCTTTTTATTATGAATATTATACATTATGAAATATTTTTTGGGAAAGTAGTAAGTCAAAATAATTTCCAATAATTTCTAGGCAGTTGGCATTTATCAACATGTACATGTGCAAAGAAAAAAAGAAACCAGTGTTTCTGAAATGTTGGAAAATCCAGTGGAAATTTTTTTGTTTGGTTTAATTACACAAACATTTACACACTTTACTAAAAAAAACTCATAAATGAGGTCCAGTGATTCCACTCAGTTTATTCATCCACCCAGATTATCATCAGCAGTGGTGTGCGTCAACATTTTGCTCTCTTGTGCGCCATCATTGTTCTCATCATCTTCAGTCTTTTTTGTGCCTTAGGCTCACTTAGTTGATTGCATCTGTGAAAGAGCCATGATTCTGTCTTCCAGAGCTATTTTCAGTGTTTCTAGTTTCGACTTTAGTTGATCCTCCATGTGCTTTTGGCTTGTCTTATATGGAGATGAACTCTTTTGTGGATGTATGAATGTGGTACTCCACTGCCTGTAGACCTTTCGCCTAGCTGACGGCTCATCTGTGTAACTCTTTTCAGTATTTGGACTAGAAGAAACTGTGAGGTAAACAGGAGTTGAGGGTGACTTTTCTTCATTGTGGCAGCTTGAGTCACTACTTCTGGACCCATACAATTCAAATTTCAATTTCTTTACTTCTTTGCTTTGTCCATCATGTCCTATTTCCTTGATGATTGCTCCCTTTTGTTTATGGGGTACTGTATTCTTGCATTTAGGTGTCCCACTGACCTTTGGTGTTTGAGAAGGAGTACTTAGTTTAGTTTTGAGGGAAGGCTGATCAAAACATGCCTCCTTGATAGGAAAGTTACCACTTTCTTTGTGTTCATCGGTGCACTGGCTACCATCCCTAAACGTAGACCTGTGGTCACTTGGATGTTGTTTATGGGTGTTAGCATTTTTAATTACAATATCAGGGCTGAATAGGATGTTATCTGCATCAGGAACTACATCAATCTTGGGAGAGTTTACATTTTTACAATTCAAATTCCTTGATAAAGAAACCATTCCTGGTAAAATTTTGGCCCCTGATGGAGAGTATGCATCTTCCTTTGTCAGGTCTGTATTTGCTGAAGATGTAATTTTTTGGCGATCCTCTGCAACTGGCTTAGTCATACTGCTGTTCTTGGTGCCTGCTATTCCATGGTGTAGTTCTCGAGCAGGTAGTGGACTTGAGCTTTGTGTCCGATCGCCAAGTTTAGGATTTCTCGTCACATCACATCCATCAGATTTTGAGGTGGATATGATGGAATTGATTATGCTGCTACTATCTAGGCATATCGGCGCACTTGGGTATTTGACTGGTTTTCCAGACTGTGGACTACAACTTTGTCTCTGGTAGTCTATATTACGTTCCACCTCCATCGGGGTGAGCAGAGTCTCATCTTGATCAATATCAAGTAATGGGGTCTCATTCCAGCAACTGGGGCAGAAGAAGTCACTGACACAGGCTAAGCCAGTCACATGAGGGCAAGTAAATTTGAAGTCATCAAGTGGCTTCACTTTGACTGAGTCTGATTTATTTTTGACAGAAAGTGTGACCAAATCCTTCCTTTTCTCCTGACATAACCGATGAGGCTCTCTCTTCTGGTCACATTCAAAACACTCACTGAAGAGTTTTCTAGTTTCCTCAGATGAGAGAAGTATAATGTTAGGAAAGTCATTGGTGGAATCTTCATTGTCAGAAGAATCTGTCTTCTCAAATGCATCACTATTATTTGGTACATATTTATCAGAACTGCATGTAAGTGATGGCTCAGTGAATGCTCGCTTGTTCTCTTTTACCATATCTACTTCATCGTGTAGTTGCTGATTGCATTGCTTCTTTGATTCTGTTCGCATCCTAGAGAGTTCACTGGGGGTTTTACTTTCACAACCTTTCTCCAGGATCCCTGTGTCTGTTGTGCAGTCAGTTGTTGCAAATATCACTGTAGAATGTTCAGGATCTGAGTGACAGATAACTTCAGGAATATAATCTACTGTGGTCTTAGGTATGTTTTTACGAGCATTCACATCCAGATTTTCAGCATTATGTGTACCAATCTGGGAAACACTGTCTACAACACTCACAACACTTTCAGCTACTGACTGTGAATCCTTTTTGCACCATGTGAGATTATAGTCTGAAAAGGGCTCCGCAAGAACTTTTTCCACATTGGCTGGTTGTCCATCCACATTCAACCAGGAGGACTTAAAGTCCTCAGATGGTATGGTGGTTTCATTTATCAGGATTTGGAAACAATTTTCAAGTATTTTTAAGTGTTTAGGTAGCAGGTACTGAAGAACGACAGCATGCATTTCTTTTACACACAATTCAGATGATAAAGTTTTGAAAAGCTCCTTTAACGATACTAAATTGATGAAGTTTTGCATGTCCCCATCATAATACAGCTCTATAATGCACTTCACAACATCTTTTATCATCAGACTTTCTCTCTCTGCTGGTTTGACCTCTAAAGAGCTCACTAAATCCTTCAGGTCCTTCAAAGTATAATCAACAACAGGAACTGTGGACAAATCAAACAAATCATCATTTTGTTTCACTGAACTTTTTGACATCAAGTCAACAACATGGATGGCATCTTGACGTTTGTTAGAGATTTGGGTTGTAGATACAGTGCCATTTTTACACTGAGAAATATCACCACTTTGAAAGATGGATGTTGGTTTGTTTTCAGACACAGGTCTTTCAGAGATGTTAACTGAGGTGTCAAATCCCAGTCGTGGTAAAGAACTTGGTGAAGAAGGTACATAAGGCAGATCCTCAATGAGCTTAAAGGTTCTATTTAGTACATATGTCTCCTTCATGTTCTCACACTCCTCAAAAGGATTCTTGATAGTATCAGTTTTCAAGTGGAGGCTGTCATGAGTACTTGTGGTAACATCATTTTGGTATCCATGACTGGAAGCCTGCTTAGAAATGGGTGGAACTACAGCTTTTGCCTCATTGATTTGTTGAATCCTTCTGAGCTGTGATAGTTCCAGCTTTAGGGAATCAACTGGGTTTATGCAGGGCTGGATCTCTTCGTTTCTCTTTTTCCAATTAGTCATCCCATCCTGACTTGACGTTTGTGTTTTGACCAGATGACGACCAGTTCCAGTTTCATTCCCCATTGAAACACTTATTTCTTTGGCAGGTTCCTTGTACTTCCTGCCTTGCTTTGTGCTGCCTTGAGTGTAGTTTTCTCCAGTGGTAATGCAACCAGTTGTATTGTCATGTGTAGATTGCTGGTATCTCCTTTTCCTCTTAGCAAATTGGGACCCCAAACTGTTACTGGGGGAAGTCAAACCACTTAACTGGTTGTTGTCCTTTTGTAGTAACAGATTTAATAGAATTGTATGAGAGTATTTCATAGATCTTGAACCTGAAGTGGGAGATGATGTTTGACTGTTGGAAGTGCTAAAAGAGATTATTTCCTGGGAGTTCTTAGTCAGCCCACTCATTGTGTTGTTTGATTGTAGGTCTTGTGGCTGTATATTTCTCTGAATAGCAGAAAATGTTTCAAAGTTTGTCTTGCTGTGATAGCCAGAAAAAGGTGTGGTCTGGGACTGAATTTTGTCTTGAGTTAAGTTAGGCAAAGCTTGGTCTCGTCTTCGGTTAGATTGGTTTTGAATGGCAGACTTCAACCTGGAGCTATATGGCAGGGGTGGAGTTTGGCTTGAACTATGCTTTGATCTATCTTTATATTTTGTCCATGGCGAAGGTTGGTGTAATGTATTTTGAACGTGGCTCTGACTCATATGACTGCTGTAAATTCTAAACTTTGAACCTACTGGTACATGAGATGCATCAGGAAAGTGTACAACAGACCTGGGTGTCTCATTATGTTGTCCTACTACACTCATTTGTTCTTGGTTCATGTTAATTTTCGGTGCTGCATGACTATTCTGAGCAGTTAAAGCTGCCTGCTGTGATTCAGCTGCAGTTTGGTGTGTAGTATGGTGTTGTCTATTTAAAGGGTGTTGCCAAGGTGAAACTGAATCATACATACAATAACTATTTTCAAATACACCACTTGAATTACTAGGAACAGGCATAACTGAGAACTGAGGAGCAGTAAAACTGACATTTTGCATGGAGTCCAGCTCCTTATAATTCCTCTGAACAGCCGTATTTAAGGCTTGTGGATCATAATTGAGGTTTACAGTAAGGGGTCCAACATGCAAAGATGCATATGGTACAATATTTGGTGGAGGGTGTCTGCCAAAAGCTGGAGATATGGAAGGCAAATGACTCTTGTATCCACTGCTCCACATCTGGGGAGCCTGATTCGACTGCAAATTTGCTGAACTAGATATAGTCTGGGAGAAGGCCTGGGGATTGCTTAAACTGACAGACTGTTGATCAAAGCTTTTTTGCTGTAGACCATAATATCCCATCTGCGATGCTGGGTCAAACTGCATATTAGAGAGAGTCTGGGGTGGACTACCCAGATTGTTCTGTTTGACAGGTGGAGTCCATGTGTTTATGTGCATTTTTGCAGATGATCTCCTTCCCTTCTGCTCTTTGGATGATGAGGTAGACACTGACTTATCTGAAAGAAAGAGAAATAAGTACACTGACCAAATAGAACATATTCACAAAACACATAATAATAAATAGGTATGCATTATGTACCAAGCAAATAATCCAAACAATTTACATACAACCCTGATTCCAAAAAAGTTGGGACAAAGTACAGATTGTAAATAAAAACGGAATGCAATGATGTGGAAGTTTCAAAATTCCATATTTTATTCAGAATAGAACATAGATGAC
>JAODOF010000012.1:68714574-68727424 GCA_027576175.1 Sciades proops | reverse complement strand
CCCTAACAGGACACTGGAAACGGACACTTTCATGCGCGTCGCCATTTTTTTTTTTTTTATACCCATTCCCTGACTTATAAAAGGTCAACACACTTCTCCCTCATTTGGTTTGTATGTCTCATCTTTCCCATGTTGACGTTGAAGGAACGTGGCCTCTGTGTCGCCTCATTTGTTCCCCAGTTAACCAGGAAGTCATGGATTACAGCTTGAAAATTCCTACACACTCCAATCAACTCGAACACACAATTTAAATGGGAACGTGCTTCAGGGACGTTGTGTTCATGATGAAAATTTTCCTGATGAGGGATTTGTTTTTCTCTGAATAAATTTACTTCAATTAAAAGGTTGGATTTTCTTCCCCCGCCCAGTGTTCGATGAACCGGCTTCACCAAAAGGTGAATCTTATTCTAATCCATCCATTATCTGTCACCGCTTATCCTGTGCAGGGTCGTGGGCGAGCTGGACCCCGTCCCAGCTGACGACGGACGAGAGATGGGGTACGCCCTGGACAAGTCGCCAAATCATTGCAGTTTATTCTAACCCTTTTTATTAAACTTTACAAGGGGTGCCAATAATTGTGGACAGCAATATTGGTGTATACAATCAATAAAAAGCCAGCTAGGAATCCTTTAAGAATCCTTTTAAAGATCCTGATGTACTAATTACCATCCCTGACCCCTTGGCATCCCCCTTTCTCCCTCTCCGACAACCTATTTGGAAACAAACTTCTTCTCGATGGTTTTCCACTTATAATACACGACACGAATCCGCGCTCGGATATAATCCTGCCCGGCCACTTTAATAGGAACTTCTTGTTGATTCTAAGATCCCTGTTCTTGGCTGCAGGAATGGAACCCAATGCGCTGTTCTGCTGTCGCGTGCTGAGATGCTTTTCTGCTCACCACGGTTGTAAAGAGTGATTACATCCTTCCTGGCCAAAAAACAAACCAACAAAAACACCCTCGAACCTGTCCATTTTCTGATCTCGGACATCTCTCGTCAACAAGGCGTTCGTTTCCACCCAGAGAACTTTCGCTCCAAGTTTTTTGCACCATTCTGTGTAGAGACTGTTGTGTGTGAAAGCCCTAGGAGATCAGCAGTTTCTGAAATCCTCAAACCATCTGAGATCGCGATTTTTCCCGTTCTGATGTTCGAACATCGTGAACGTTAACTGAAGCGCTTGATATATATATATCCATACATCCTTTCGTCTTGTTATCCACTCCTTAGATATTCATATCCTTATCTACATACACCTCTTGAATTATTCATTCATCATTTCTTTCCTTATCTATGACCAAGAAATCCAGTAGGCCAGAGCGTAAAAAAGGGATTAACCCCAAACCCCTACCTAAAGAAATCTCTCATCTTGCTCAAAAAAACGACACACTAAGTAAAAAGACTTCTCAAGCTTCTTTTAAAACAGATGAACTTCATGTCAAAATCACAACCGAACCCCTAAAACTATCTCCTGAGCGTTCTACCGCGTGTTAATTGCAACACGAAAGAACACCCTGCCAAGTCTGAAAACGCCCTGAGCACAGGAAGGAAACTTTAAAAAAAATAAAATAAAAATCACCTGTGTGATTAAGAGCAGGGTTTTGTTTTTAAGTGCTCGGTAGATTACGGCAGTTTCAATGCTTGGTGCTATCAGATTTAAAGACGCGCGTAGGGCTTTGCTAATCCTGGCTACGCCGAGTTTTTAATATTCAGAGTGGAAATAACAGCTTCCGTGCTGCAGCCCGTCCTCTTGAGGCCTTCCTCAATTATTCAGACCTGAAGCGAGCTCCATCACCTACGAGCCATTCTTCATAATCAGGCAGGGCGAGGAGATCTCAGGAGCTTGTTTTTCTCACTGAATGATGTTTTCTGACAGACAAAGTGGTGAAGAGCAGCTCAGCAGGAGAATCCCACAAGGTTAATAAAGCTGGAGCAGAATCCACACTCTAGACCTTCATATCTCCTCGCAGGCAGTATTCTCAGCACGAAAAGGAGAAAAAACACCACACACACACACACACACTAGCAGAACGCGGTGGGAGTAAATGCTTCAGCAGATGTCAGATGTAGATGCTCATCCAGAGCAACATCAGTCCAAAATTAGTTCTGACTTCACACTTTAATCTTCATGCTTTTGATAGAGGACTGTGTTAGCATGCTGATGTCCTACACGATTAGCGTATTACCAAACGCGTCCCTCTCCCCACGTAAATCCCTCCTGCTCAGCGAAGAACCCACAACAGTCTGTACACCGCTCTCGCATTAATGGAGTGGGTGTGTTGATCAGGCAGCCCATGACAGCTGTTTCTCTTTACAATCATTTCCCTTCACATGTCTGGTGGTTTAAACGCTCGTCAGTGCATGTTAGAAAATAAGCAGCTGATAAATTCACAGCACAGGTTCGAGAAGGAAACACAATATTTGTAATGTGGAAAGTATGAAAAACTTAAATTATCCCCCTATACCTCACACAACACCCCAATCCCGAAACAAGTCTACCTACCAATCTATCCACCCATTTATCAGTCCATTCATCTATCCACCCATCTTTCTACCTATCAATCTATCCATGCATGCATCCATCCATCCACCTACCTACCTATTTATCAATCCATTCATCTATCCATCCACCTACAAATCTATCCATGCATCCATCCATGCACCTACCCATTCATTTATCCATCAATCCATTCATCCATCCACCTACCCACTTATTTATCTATCCATCCATCCATGCATCCATCCAGCCACCTACCTATTTATTTATCCATCAATCTACCCACCAATCTGTCTATGCATCCATCCATCTACCTATTTATCAATCCATTCATCGATCCATTTATTCACCCATCTATTCACCCACCTACCCACTTATTTATCTATCAATCCATTCATCTATCCACCAATCTGTCTATGCATCCATCCATCCACCTATTTATCTATCAAATCCATTCATCTATCCATTCACCCAGCTATCCACCTACCCATTTATTTATCCATCAATCTATTCATCCATCCACCTACCCACTTAATCTATCAATCCATTCATCTATCCACCAATCTGTCAATGCATCCATCCATCCATCCACCTACCTATTTATCAATCCATTCATCTATCCATCGATCCGTCTATTCACCTTTGTATCCACCTACAAATCTATCCATGCATCCATCCACCTACCCATTTATTTATCAATCAATTGATCTATTCACCACTGTCCATTCATCCATCCACCTACCCATTTATCTATCCATCCACCAACCAATCTGTCTATGCATCCATCCACCTACCTATTTATCAATCCAATCCATCGATCCACCTGTGTATCCACCTACAAACCTATCCATCCATCTACCCATTTATTGATCCATCAATCCATTCATCTACCCACCAATCTGTCTATGCATCCATCCACCTACCTATTTATTAATCCATTCATCGATCCATTTATTCACCCATCTATCCACCTACCAATCTATCCATGCATCCATCCATCCACCTACCCACTTATTTATATCAATCCATTCATCTATCCACCAATCTGTCTATGCATCCATCCATCCACCTACCTACCTATTTATTTATCAAATCCATTCATCTATCCATCGATCCACCTACTAATCTATCCATGCATCCATCCATCCACCTACCCATTTATTTATCCATCAATCAATTGATCTAGCCATCCATCAGTCGGTCTCTCTCTCTCTCTCTCTCTCAACCTATCAATCTAGCCATCCACCACCTACCAATCCATCTCCCCACCAACTAACGACAAACAAATCCAACTACCAATCTACCCATCTATCAATCTGTCTATCTACCAATTTCCCCGTCTACCTAACCATCTATCCATCCTACAACCAAACTACCAATGTACCAGTCTATCCATCAAGCCATCTATCTAACTACCAGTCTATCCATCTATCTACCAGTCTGTCTATACACCTCCATCTGCCTGCTTGTTTTTAAAGCCCCCCCATATATTCTTATAAACAGCATGCATGCATGTCTGTATGTATCTGACACCCAGAGAGAGAGAGAGAGAGAGAGAGAGAGAGAGAGAGAGAGAGACCAAAAAAGAGAAAAGGAGAAGCCAAATGATCCAGAATGTGAAACATAATGAACATGGCAGAAAGAGATAATGGAAAGCAAGAACACAAAAATGAGGAAAGCATCAAAAGGGAGGGAAATAAGCTATCGATAAGAAGGAGAAAAATATATAGAGAAAGTGTGTGTGTGTGTGTGGGGGGGGAGAGAACCAGATGAGAGGCTAAGTAGAGCCCTGCATCCTATGGAGAAACAGAATGACAGCAAGACCGCGAGGGAGAGAGAAAAAAAAAAAAAAAGCTGGGAGAACGCTGAGAAGTTGATGCAAAAAATAGCGAAAAAGAACGGAGAAACCGAGAGAGACAAAGAAAAGAAAGAAAGAGGGCGAGAGCAGGGCAGGCAGAGAGGTTCCAGCTAAGAGCAGAGTTGCCTCCTGTGGAGGAACAGAGAGCGAAAGCAGGAAAGAGAAGAGACAAAGAGAGGAAAAATGAAGGAACGGGAGAACAGTGCCAGTTCAGACTCATTCCAGCCGAGAGTGGCTCAGCATGACAATTAGAGAAGATGACATTAAGATTCTAAAAGAAGACCCCGAGAGAACATCATCCGGAAAGGAAGTGAACAGTTTATTCTGCATTAAAGCCCCGATCAATCAAACAATCAGCGTGTGCATCTAGAAAACAAACTAATGATGTCCCCTCAGCCAGGACAGGGTCGTGGAGGGGAAAGTTGTGTTTAACCCCCCCCAACACACACCTCGTTTATTTACTGAAATAAATGACACTCCTCGCACACACCGGTCGATTATCCTGCATGGACAAAGTGCTCAGTGTTCACGGGGTGGTGAACGAAAAGTATTGGATGGAGTTTGGAATACATAGATTGTTTATTAGAACATTTATGTTCTAGATGGATGGCTAGATGTTTGAGAGGTGATAAGTGAATAAAACAAGTGCATTAACAAGACGGATTGATGGATGGAGAAGCTGAAGCAAAAGAAGAAGAAGAATCTGAAGCGATGAGGAACACGCACTGGTTATCAGCATACACCCATTACTGCTTCTGTAAATATATTTTGTCCCACTCTTTATGGAAAACACATACAATGAAAGCTAACTGGTTTGCCAGTTGGTTGGTTGGATGGATAGACAGATAGAAAGAGACAGACGGACGGACGAACGGAGAACATGCACACTGCTCATCAGGTGATCATCACTGGATTGTTGGATGGATGGATCTTGCGCTTTGATGATGTGTGCGTTCCAGTCTACCGGTCAGCTGACCACAGTCAGACACGGAGCAATGTCCCACTGTGTTACTGGCTCGATGACCACGTCAAGTTCATTTTCGTAACGAGTCTATCAGAGTACACGTCCTTTTTACCCTTTTCATGTCCACTGCGAGCTCATTAGTGCCGTGCCTGGTTTTCTCTCCTCGGAGTTATGCAACAGTCACAGGGCCATCCAGCAGAAGAACCAAAGTGGCAGCCGCCTCTGATATGGTTAAAAAGTTTTTGACTTTTTTTTTATAAAAGCAAAACCATCTTAGAAAAGCTGTGTTAACTGAGGTGCTCTGCTGCAGCAAGAATTCCAACTGGCATCTCCAACACACAAGTCATTGTTATGAAATCTCATCATCTGTCGTCTTTCAAAACCTAACTGAAAGTGTGTTTTGCACTCCGTGCTAATGACCATGAAATCAAAAAGGTGTGAGAGATATTACATTACCGAAATTATTGAAGCTGCAACTTGAATTTGGTCACTAATCAATCATGTAACTCAGACTTAACCCAGAGTTTGTTGGCAGCACCAGATGCAAAGCAAAAACACCAAACCAGCAAGACCACAGTTCCCACTCGCATTAAGACCGTAACAAGACAAACCACAGTTTCCTACTC
Organism: Sciades proops; assembly: GCA_027576175.1. Classification (NCBI taxonomy): domain Eukaryota; kingdom Metazoa; phylum Chordata; class Actinopteri; order Siluriformes; family Ariidae; genus Sciades; species Sciades proops. Next base: position 68,721,479 of record JAODOF010000012.1, on the reverse strand, counting down.
TCAATACTACCATAACCAGTCAGACCACAGTTCCCACTCCCTACAAGAACGAAACCGGTCAGACCACAGTTCCCACTCCCAATAAAGCCGTAACCAGACAGACCATAGTTCCCACTCCCAGCAAGACCGTAACCAGTCCGGTTACAGTTCCCGATCCCAGCAAGACCATAACCAGTCTGGCCACAGTTTCCACTCACAATAAGACTGAAGCCAGTCAGACGACAGTTCCCACTCGCACCAAGACCGTAACCAGACAGACCACAGTTTCCCCTTCTCGATGCTACCATAACCAGTCAGTCAGACCACAGTTCCCACTCCCAGTAAGACCGAAACCAGTCAAACCACAGTTTCCGCTCCCAATAAAGCTGTAACCAGTCCGACCACAGTTCCCGATCCCAGCAAGACCGTAACCAGTCCAGCCACAGTTCCCACTCACAATAAGACCGAAACCAGTCAGACTACAGCTCCCACTCCCAATAAAGCCATAACCAGTCAGACCACAGTTCCCACTCCCAGTAAGACCGTAACCAATCAGACCACAGATCCCACTCTGAACAAGACTATAACCAGTCAGACCACAACTCTCCACTCCCAATAAGACCGTAACCAGGTCAGACCACAGTTACCACTCTCAACGAGTCTGTAACCAGTCAGACCACAGTTCCCACTCCCAGTAAGACTAACTAATCAGACCACAGATCCCACTCTGAACAAGACTATAACCAGTCAGACCACAGTTCCCACTCTCAACGAGTCTGTAACCAGTCATACCCCTTTTCCACCAAATCAGTTCCAGTGCTGGTTCACAACTCGTTCAACTTGCAAAACCAGCTGAGAACCAGTTTGCTTTTCCATAGCTCAGGGTGCTAAGGGGAGCCACGTCATTACATCACTGTATACGTCAGTTACGTCGCTGCGTTTGCATAAACCTTCACGCGAACATCGAAACATCATCGAAACAATAACAACAAACGGATGATTGCTGCATCCATGATCTCGTCGCTTATTTAAAAATGGCACCCTCTCACGGTCTTGCTATTGTTGGTCTTAACAACTCCCCCCCGCTGACGTAAGCAGTTTTTTCCTCTGGCCCAGCAAAGAGCTGGTGCTACCCTGGAACCAGTTTTTCTGGCCCAGAGCCAGTTCTTTGTCAGTCGAAACAGAAAACCCGGTTCCAAACTAAGCACTGGCCCCTGGAAAAGGGCTATCAAAGGGTTACTAGACTACGACTCTCCACTCCCAGTAAGACCATAACCAGTCAGACCACTGATCCCACTCTGAACAAGACCGTAACCAGTCAGACCACGACTCTCCACTCCCACTAAGACCGTAACCAGTCAGACCACGACTCTCCACTCCCACTAAGACCGTAACCAGTCAGACCACAGTTCCCACTCAAAAAAAATAATGTGAAATGCAAATCATGCCTTAGTTTCTGAAAGGTTTGGGTTTAGTTTTCTGCTGTTGGTTGATTGTGAAATGTCTTTAATAAAGTTGACTCTGAGTAGACATGGATTATCCTGGACTGCATCCTGACCGACAGCAGGTTGGATTGAATCTGCTGTTTAAAGAGGCCAGTCTCCAGTTAAAAAACCTTTCTCAGCCCGAGCCTGCACATTACACCTGGACCGCGTCCCAGCATGCCTGTGGTGAGCCACACTTCACTCCAGACAGATCGACTTCTCTCAGTGACTCGTCAATCTTGGCTCAATCCACCCAAGAGGCTAAGAGTTCACCTGCGCTCCAGGGATCCACTTTGAGAGAAATCTCACACACACACGGAAATGACCAAAAAAAAAAAAAAATCCCTCAGCACCTACCATGAATGTGCGCGCATCGTATATTTTATCAGCATGCTAGCTAAAGTGATAAATCAGTTACACAGTGATGTGATCAGACTCTCACCTGAGAGGAGAAACAGAACCAGCCATGAGCTCTACAGCCAGATCACCACCACACCTGGAGAAAGATAGAAATCCCATAACGAAGATCGACCGGGCGACTGAGTCAATCACGAGCTTCCACCAAAACGAAACAGAACGAACGCGTCTCCTGTTCAACAAAAATCTTCTCGAAAACTCGAATCCGACTCAAATCCGGTTTTATTTTTAAATCCTCCACACTGCCGTTTTAACTTTAACACTGCACCTTCACCTCATAAATATCCTTTTACTTTTAAATTCTCCCTTTCCGACTGCATTTTGTTTTTCCCTTCTTTCTCCCTTTTTGATTTCAGTCTCTCTCTCTCTTTCGATCGTCTTTCATTCATCTTTCTTTTTTTATGGAATCTGTCTCTTCCTTTCACCTTTTGTTTCTTTCCTTGCATTATTTTTAGCTCTTTATTTCTTTCAATTTTATTTTGTTTCTCTTTCTCTACATTTTGTTTTTATTTCAAATTTCATTTTTTTCTCTTTCAATTTCTTTCTCTCCTCTTTCCAATTTTATCTTGTTCCTCTCTTTTCCAATTTCATTTTGCTTTTCTCTCTCTCGCTTTCTTCTTGCCAGTTTGGTTTCTTGCCTTCAGTTTTCCCTCCTTTCATCGTTTTACTTTCCTTCAATCTTAGTTTTTCAGTTTTCTTGCTTTCATTTGTCTTTGGATTTTCTTTTGCATCTTTTCTCTTTCAACTGTGTGCACAGAATACGTGTGTGTGTGTGTGTGTGTGTGTGTGTGTGTGTGTGTGTGTGTGTGTATAAAATTGAGTTCTGTAGTGACCTGCTTATTTATCTAATCTTCATTTAAAAGCAGAAGAAAACGAGAGAGAGAGAGAGAGAGAGAGAAAGGAAAAAAAGAGAAAAAGGAGAGAAAAAGAGAAGAAAGAAAGAAAGAAAGAGAAAAGAAAGGGAGGGAAAGAGAAGAGGAAAGAAAGAAAGAAAGAAAGAGAGGGAAAGAAAAAAGAGAAAAGAAAGAAAGAAAGAAAGAAAGGGAGAAAGAAAAGAAAGGGAGGGAAAGTGAGAAAAAGAAAGAAAGGGAAAGAAAGGGAGGAAAAGAAAGAAAGGGAGAAAAGGAGAAAAAGAGAAGAGAAAAGAGAAAGAGAAAGAAAAGAAAGAAAGAAAGAAAGAAAGAAAGAAAGAGAGAAAAAGAAAGGAATAGAGAACGAAAGAAATAGAGAAAGAAAAGAAAGGGAGAAAAAGAAAAGGGAGAAAAAGAAAAAGAAAGAAAGAAAGGGAGGGAAAGGGAGAAAAAGAAAGAAAGGGAAAGAAAGAAATAGAGAAAGAGAAAAGAGGGAGAAAAAGAAAAATAGAGAAAAAGAAAGAAAGAAAAGAAAGGGAGGGAAAGTGAGAAAAAGAAAGAAAGGGAAAGAAAGAAATAGAGAAAGAGAGAAAAGAAAGGGAGGAAAAGAAAGAGAGAAAGAAAGAAAGAAAGAAAGGGAGAAAAAGAAAAATAGAGAAAGACAGAAAAGAAAGGGAGGAAAAGAAAGAAAGAAAGAAAGCGAGAACAAAAAAAGAAAAGAAAGGGAGAAAGGAAGAAATGGGAGAAAAACTTGACATATCCACACTTGAAAAACTGAAGTGAAATAAAAACAAACTCTCACGGGTGTGCCTGAGGCTGATCTGGATGAAATTCCTTGTTTACCAGCAGACACACACACACACACACACACACACGAGTGTAAATAATGAACCTGATCAGTGTGGTGTGATGTATTTGCTGCTGAGTTCTGAAGGCAAGACTGTATCAACATCCGTGTGTGTGTGTGTGTGTGTGTGTGTGTGTGTAAATTGAGGCGGTGAATCAGACACGGCTGACACGCTGTCACCGATTCCCACTTTGATGATTTAAACATGGAGAGGTTTTAGCGCTGGCCGCTGGGCATGGAGACACCACACGAACGGCATTATGGGAAAAGTGACAAGAAGGAGGACGAGGACAAACAAACTAAATAAATAAATAAAAATAAATAAATAAAAGAGCTGCCACATGACAAAACAAACCCCATCTAATATCGTGTTTTCATGTCTTTTATATAAAATATCCAAACACTACATCGTGACTGATGGGATTCAGGTGGGCAGAGCTACTTACAAAATCCACGGCCCGTCACATCTAAAGCGGCTTCGCAAGCTAGCTTCATCAGTGTCCACAACAAAAGGTCAGACAATTGTCAGCCAGCCAGCCATCGAGCGCTCGTGTACATGTCTGATGAGCTTTCTCCACTGATCTCGTTTATCCCTGAAATTAGGAAGCTCCTCTCTTGGTGAATTCGTGTCTCGTTGCGTCTGCTCGAGATGATGTTGCTGTGCGACCCCTGCCACAAAATCTTCGTCTGCATTCTTGAAGGGTTGCCATGCTTGATGGAGTTCCTCATATGTCAGGTGGTCTTGCCAAGTGATGCCTAATGCGATCGGGTACAGCGACCATCCAGTTGTTTCTCCAACGTCTTCGTTCAAGTCCAACGTCCTGCTCCGTCGAATAAAACGCTTTCCACGGACGCTCTCAAGAAGCGAACTTCAAGCTGCCTGCTGAGATTTGACTTCCAGATTGTCTTTAATTTATTAAACCCTGCCCACGCCTTTGCTCTCCGGATATTCAGATCTCTCTCACTTTGTGGAATCCAAGACCAGAGGTGTTGAAAATCTTCCATCTGCTTCAGCTTGCTGTTATCCCGAGTGGCAAGAACCGCTTGCTGATTGAATGCCATGAACTCTGTCTTACTTGCATTGACATCTTTCGCAGCCGATTCCACTCTAGTCAGAAGATTGAGCTTTTCCGAGGCGGTCTAATATCAGTACGATATCGTCTGCGGAGTCAGGATCAGTAAATTGGACAATGGAAACTAAAATTATGAACGAACGCTGTGTAAGGAGGCAACGTATCCAATCACAAAAACCTGTTTTGCATTTTTTATATATCTTACAAGTCTCTGAAATTTTATGTAAAAAAAAAAAAAAAACGCATCAAATAAGAGTATTAGCTAACAATGCTGGTTCATAAAACAAAAAACAAAATCTGTGTCAGAGAAGGCGGAGTTTAGCGCAACTTGCACCGCAGGGCTGTTGATTGGTCAGAAGGCAGTGATCAGTTTTCTAGAACAGTAGTTCTGACCGTCGTGCAGCTGCATATCGCAGGCGTATCTTGATAGCAACAACTATTCAACACCTGTGGAAGGAGTCTCCAGTGTCAGTCTCTTGTGCTTTCTCAGTAACAAGAAATGACAAGCTGGTGAGGGAACGACTGCTTATAGCTGCTATAGCGCAAGTGAGAACATTTGGTTCAAGGACTTGAATTTTCTTGAGTTCTTGTCTTCATTCTTCTTTCCTTTGCTTCTTCCTCATCAGCATTTTAAACTCAATTTGATCAACAAAAGAATGGAAAGAAACATGGCGGCTAGAAGACACATTATTCTCCCAAACTCAACTGGCTCGCCGTGGAGATTCCCGCTAATTAGCTCCATCTGTTACAAACAGACAACGCAATCTTCAATCTTCATGGAGACATACTGGACTTTCCTCTAAAGTTCAAGACATTGCTCAAGATCATGACTGCTGGAATTGCTCTTCGGCATTAAATGGAGAAGTGCATCTCCAGAGAGTCCCTGTGACCAGTGAAAGCTCTGCCAATAGAAGAACGACTCTCCAGCCAAAACTACAGAAGCTAAGCAGGGAATTCACTCATGGTCACCATCGCACAGCAAAAGCACAAAGTGTGTGTGTGTGTGTGTGTGTGTGTGTGTGTGTGTGTGTGTGTGTGTGAGAGAGAGAGAGAGAGAGAGAGAGAGAGAGCACACAGCCTCCGAGATCGATGCCGTGCTCGCTTGGCAGCGGGAGCCGAGATGAGCAAGAAGCTGGCAGCCTGAAATCGCACAACTTTATTTCTTTTGAAAGAGCCTCGGTAAGTTCATGCAGAACAGCCATCTGTCCACGACGCACGGCTGCCAAAATCCTCAGAGCTCTCCGGATCCAAAAATAAATACAGCGAAATAAATATCCAACTCGATGGGAATTTAGGAAAAAACAGTAAACCAGGGATGGCGGAATGATCAAACGGGACCGAAACTTCTGAAGGACATCAGTGACAGGTACTTAAAAATCAAAGTCAGAGGGCTACGGCGAAGAAACGTCCATAGTCGAAGGCTCTCCCAGTGTGAAAAGGACATTTTCGAGGAGAGCTACTTTGGAATTATGCCCTTGACACACATCCAATTTTATTGTGCATGTGCTTCAATGAGGAAATTTTCTCCCTTATAAATCAACTGCACTTTCAGGGCAACTCAAACGAGACCGTCGATGATGGCGTAGCTCACTCCAGGCCCCATCAAGTCCAGAAGGAACGATCTAAAGTGGGCCACCTTGCACAGCTCTACTCAACCATTCCAGCTCAAATATTTGCCAGAAAGGGTCCAAAATGGCAAGGAATTGACTGGGAAGAAGTGATTTTTGTTGAACTGCTCATTAAGACTTCATCAGTCCATAACCCAGGCAGACCTACCTTCCTGCCAAAAAGAAGAAAAAATTGTGAAGAATTGAGAGAGAAGCAGCGATTTTCATGAAATGTGGATGACACCGGACAAAACATGAGGGCATAACCTCATCGCTTGTCGACCGGATAAGCAAAAATAACCCGCGATGAGCAGAAAAGCAACTCGAACCACACAGTACAATGGCACTTGAGTTTGTGAACCCTGTAGCATTTTCTATATTTCTGCATAAATATGACCTAAAACAAGATCAGATTTTCACACAAGTCCTAAAAGTAGATAAAAGAGAAGCCAGTTAAACAAATGAGACAAAAATATTACACTTGGTCATTTATTTATTGAGGAAAACGATCCAAAATTACATATCCGTGAGCGGCAAAAGTATGTGAACCTTTGCTTCCACAGTATCTGCTGTGACCCCCTTGTGCAGCAATAACTGCAACTAAACGTTTGCGGTAACTGTTGATCAGTCCTGCACACCGGCTTGGA
>JAODOF010000012.1:67880058-67893533 GCA_027576175.1 Sciades proops | reverse complement strand
CAAAAATAATTGGGTGTCAGGGAAAATTCTTTTTATGACCTACACTTGAAAAATCTGAAAGGCAGTCTACCTTTAAATATTTAAAACAGGAATTGATTTTTTTTTTTAGGCAACATGAATGATTAGAGATCAGATGAACATCCCTTATTTGATTCAGCAGAAATATTGCCAGTTCAACAATTGACAGTTCATAAACTCTAATAACATTTTCAGGAGTAAGACCTGTTGGTTCTGCGCTGTTATTGCCGAGCTTGATTATGATTAACATGGCTAAAACGTTTCTTCATCTCCTCCTGAACTGCACCGTGTTCATCATATCTCGAAACCTTAGCACCATAAAACAGTGAAGCAGACAAGCCACTGTTAACACCCTCTCTCTTTCTCTCTCTCTCTCTTTCTCTCTCTCTCTAAGCCCATAATGCATTGCTCTGAATCGGCCACATAAAGACTGCTCTCGCCTTTTATGAGCCAGCTTGAAGCACGTCTTAAAATGGTTGCGCGAAAACGCCTTGACTTCCAGCGTTTCTGTCGTGACACTTTCATTGGCTGTTTTTCGTCGAGTGTTTAGGGCTGAATCTGCAGTCCATCACTCTTTAAGCTGGTGAACGAGGACTCTGTCACCCCCCACACCCCCCCATCTTTTATTACTGCACCGATAAAGACCAGGGTGCACAGAGTAGGACAATAGCGAGGTAGTGCTCGAGGTAGCTGTAATTTTCAGCCAGTGGGGAGAACTTGTATGTAACTGATAGCAAGCCAAGAAGTAATGAATATCATTTTTTGGCCACTAGTTTTATAGCGCTGATAAGGCAGCTGGGAATGGATACGGCCATTTGGCTTCGAGATGGACACCAGACAGGGCAATCACTATTGTATTTAGGGTGGTTTCACGATTAGGGTGCCGCTTATCCCTTGTAAATCGTAAAAAACTTTATTTCAAAAGAAAAACCATACATCTAACCATTCGAGTAACAGAGCTGAGTATTTTAGCGTAGTATTAGCAGAATGTGCTGAACTAACATCCATGCTATTGATATGAAGACATTACAGACCTTTTAAAAAATCTCATAAATTCAGCAATTAATATTTGTAATTTATTTTCAGTCTATAATTTAGGTAACAGAGTTGTATGCTCAAAGCATCCATGTCAGACAGTAGTGCAATACTACTGAAAAAAGAAGAGAAATAAATTTCTTCTTCTCATGATCGTCAGATGATGCAACTTCCTGTTTTGAATATTCCAAACATTTCATAGCAGTCAATATGTCCAAGTAACAGGGTTAAGTGAATGTTCAGGAACTAAAATGTTCAGTCGGGGAGAATGGGGAAACTTGGGACAGGGGAGACATGGGACAGTTTGCATTCCCATAAATTAATTTCAACCAGTCAGGTTTTAGATCATATCTGAAGTTAGATGTTGCCCCTTAGAGTAACTTACTACCTTTGGAGCCACGAAGCTGGACACTGCAGTAAGGTTTGTGCAGTTCAATATTTTTCCAGCTGAAACTTGTTTTTTCTCCTTCGCCTCCATCTCCATTCTGTGGCGTAATGTACGCTGGTGAATTTGGGGTTTATTCGGAGTTAAAGTATGTAGCCTAGAGTTACCAGGTATAGTGTTATTTATTAAACTTACATTCTGGGGAAAAACATTGAACGATTTTTTTTTTCCAAAATGGCCAGATGGGGAGAGTTGGGACAGTTCATCATGTTACAATTTTTTTTTCTTGTGGTTTACAAATATAAAATTGTTTAAAAATGTTAAAAATGCGGGAGTGTATCTGCCTGAGGATTAAACTTATTTCATTCCTTCTTGAGAAAGGAACTGTTTTGTCTCGTCAGGTTTTGGGTAAAATGACATTTTTCTGTCGCTGTACCACCATTGTGTGTTCATACAATTCATATGCTACAAGTTTTGATAATAAATAAAAATTAAACATGTAGGATTAAGCTAGATATTTTATTTTTTTCCATGTCTCCTCACTATGTCCCAAGTCTCCCATCATAATGTCCAGTGTCTCCCCTCAATGTCTCATGTTTCCCCACAGAAAAAGTGAAGCCTGAAGGCCAGTACATGTGACAAGCTGAGAAACTAATGTTGTGGTAAGAGGGTACAGTAAATACTCTTTAATGCAATGCGTATGTGACGCGACCTGCGAAGAATTTCGTGCGATCTACAAAAGCTGAAAACTTGTCCCAAGTCTCCCTGCTCTCCACTAGGGCTTTTTTTTTTTTTTTAATAGATATTAAATATGTCTTTTCATTTTGGTCAGAAAGCAAAGTTGATGTAAATCCTAAAAAATACTTGTACTTTCATTCCACACTCTCGCTTCATAATTAAAAGTCCTGTAGAGTCTTTTCTGCCTACATCATTGATTCTCCAACATCTGAACTGAATATAAATCAGCTAATGATTGGAGCTCAGGATCTTGTCTTATCTTTCGAGCTCTGAAATGATCAATTCATGTAAACAACCCAACCTCCCTCTGTTTTCTTCTTCTTCTCTTTTACTATTTGCAACTTTTTTTCCATATTGCTTCTAATCCCTGTTTCTGAACTCTTTGTCCAAGAAAGGGCTTCCTGTATGACATTTAGGAAATGTATTCCACAAGGAGAGCTGCAAACATGTGGAAAATTTGACTTCATTCAAGCATTTTCACTCAGATACTGTTCTCTTGGGGTCTCTTGAGGTTAAATTATAATTAGTGCTGTTTAAAAACTGACGTACGGATTTGAAATAAAATTCGGTTTATATATATAGGTCTCCATCTTTAGGGTGGTTTATGAGGACATGTGGGGGAAGGAGTGTGTGGAGTGTGTGAGCGATCCTGTTTGATTGGATTGATTCTTCCTGCTCGCACTCAAAGCAGCTCTCTCCACACTCTGCCAACTTTAATGGTCGCCTATCCCAGAAGGCATGTCGCATGTAAGCAGGTTTTGTTCCTTGAGACAGGAAAACAAAAGCGGACAGAGAGAAAGAGAGAGAGGGAGAGAGAGATGGCTTGTGGACCCCTTGGGAGCTGTGAAACTGCTTCTGGCCTGCTCTTCTCGTGTTACAGAAAACTAGAGTTGCTTGTACACACACGTTCTGCTGCAAGAATAACATTGTTATGGGTTTTTAAAAAAGGGCTTAGTTTATCACAGTGGGAAATTTGACTGAGGTGGAATTAATTCCAAGTGGTAAAGCTAGACGGCTTTTCGATTTCATAAAATCGGTGAAATTTAGTTCCATCTGAAATTTACTCATTGTGACACGTTTATTTCTATAATATCTTACAAAATATCAGACTATTCTGTGGTTGGGAAGTTATTTAATTTGGGGGGATTAAAGCAAATAATGTGCATGAAATTGTTCGCTTCGCATAGTCAAGCAGACAGAGGAAGCCCGTGTGTGTGGACATGCGCAGGTTTACCTTTGACCGTGCACTGACAGTTCCATCATTCTGTCGCAAAACGAACAGCTGATCAGACCGAGGTGCTCACTGAGCGCCGATATTTATTAGTTTGGTTCTGCCTTTCCTTTCCTTCGTATGTAACATAACATCTTTTCTTCTCGCTTTCTTTCCGTTACTGTAGTCGGTCTTTCACGTTTCATTCGCACACTCATGTCCTCTGTTTTTCTCTCCTGTTTCAAATTTGTATCCCACAATGCCTTGCACGAACAGAGAAAGCCCACCACGTGACACATGACGTAGTATCTTGTATTGCGTCATGGTGAAGCAGGAAAAAATAGCAGAAAATTTAGGGCCACTTGGCCTTAAATTCCTTAATTGTTCTATTTTTAAAAAATAATAATAAAATTGGAAGTCTGCGATTCAAATTCAGTAGCTTTCAGTCCACTAAACAAAAATAATTGGGTGTCGGGGAAAATTCTTTTTATGACCTACACTTGAAAAATCTGAAAGGCAGTATAGCTTTAAAGCTACGGTCACACTACAGCTCGCGATGCTTTGCGATGGATTATCAATGAAAATGAGGCGTTTGGTGGCGATGCTTCCCTGAACTTTGGGGAGTATTCCCAAACCCATCTGTGAGTATTCGCTACTTAGTTTGCCAATGAAAACGTCAGCACCAAATTTCAATGCATGCACTGAAATTTTTCGCGAAGTTCTTGGCCACTCGCGAGGCAGAGACACAATAAAAAACAACTCATAAATCTCGGAGAACGATCGCCATGCATCGCACGATTGGTGGTGAAGCTACCAGTTTTTCATCACCAAGAATTCGCAAACCATTGTGAGTTGTAGTGTGACCAGGTCCTCACCACAAACAGCTACTGTATCTTGTCACCTGAAATAACATTAGAGCTAGCATGCTTTTGGTCCGCAGGCTAAAAAGCCAAACTACATCTTTCAACTATTTATTAGAGTCATTGAGCTTTCTATTACGAAACTTTCTACAGATTTCTACCAGTCTAACTATAAAAAACAGATCTCTGGAGACCCCTGGACCCCACTTTAAGAACCCCTGGCTTACAGAAGTATCATTTTGAAAGGTTCGAAGTATGAATTATTAATAAACATTGATGCAGCAACGTGTCCCAAACTCTGCATGCAAGTTTTCTGAGGTTATCAGATACATGAACCCAGCTACCTGACCCAGTAGTGACCCAAACCCACTGAATTTTATCAAATAACCCAGAAAACAATGGACATGATTCTTTCATTAACAACATCACCAAAGTTTTCTGTTCTCCTGAGCACTACTTAGATGTACTGTGCTACTGGAATGTAATCATCAGAACATCTTGATTACGGTGTCATTGTGCTGTACGTACAGATGGTGTTGATGATGCTGCCATATCTGTACTGAGTGTTATACAGACTGGCCAGGTCACTGATGGCCTTTCTTGCAAGTTCATGCTGTGAGAACATAATGGGAAACATCATCACATTAGACAAAGCACCGTTTATTAACATCCAAGAGGTAGTGTGGAGGTTCGGATGTCTCACCAGTTCCGCCTGGTCCTTACAGGGAGTTCTGGTGTAGCCGTATGGGTAGAGGAGAATCTGAGAGTAGCTGTGGATGGACACAAAGGATTTAATCCTGCCGTGAGACTTTACAAAGTCCACAATGGCCTTGACCTCAGGTTCTGAGTGAGCATATGGTCCATGATACGTCTCTGTGCAAGGGTTACTGCTAGCACCAGGGCCTGTAGATAGAAATACGTTTGTGATGGAGGCTTCATTCAGCCATATCACATGCACATGCGGTATATATTTGTTCTCTTTGGTACCTCCAAATCCAGCATCCCAGTTCCTGTTGGGGTCGACTCCAACGCAAACAGATCCAGAATTGGGCTTCCTCGTCTTGCGCCACATGCGGTTCTATATGTGTGATCAGAAAGAATCATTTTAATTTCTCGAAGACATGATCTAGTGAAACTATCCCAAGTGACGCCAACTGATAGAACCAGCAAGATATGTTTGGAAAAATACTTTAGCAGAACTGATACATTTATAAATAAATTAATTTTAAAAATAGCCTCAATGAGGCTGTAGCTCATACCGGCCACTGTTGTTGTGTGCAAGTTTGAAATCTGATCAATCCTGTAGGAGGGGTCAAAATTTTTGTGAAATTGCACATGACCCCTGTGTAGCCACATCCATGGCAGCTGGTGCCACCTGGTGAACAACTCTTGCTGGAATATGTCTTTAGAGTTTTCTGGGTGAGTTTCAGTGAAAATGTCCCAGCAGTTTACGAAGAGTCGCGTTTAATGTGATAAGCTACCCAAAAATTTTCAAACGCCCATAAAATGTTAAATATGACAGGTGGCACCACCATCTTGACAATTTTTATACATACCAACCTGGGGAACATTGTATATGAATTTGATCAAAATCTGATCACTCCTTTAGGAGGAGTAGCAATTTTCGTGAAATTGTACAGTATATGACCCCTGTGTAGCCTCATGCATGGCAGGTGGCGCCACCTGGTGAACAATTCTTGTTGAAATATGTCTTTAGAGTCTTCTGGGTGAGTTTCAGTGAAAATGTCCCAGCAGTTTACGAAGAGTAGCATTTAATGTGACAAGTCACCCAAAAATTTCAGACACCCATAAAATCGTAAATATGACAGGTGACGCCATTGTCTTGACAACTTTTATGCACACCAACCTGAGGAACACTGTATGTGAGTTTGGTTGAAATTTGATCACTCCTGTAGGAGGAGTCACGATTTTTGTAAATTGTGGACGGATAATGACGGATGAACGATGCGTGATTGCATAAGTTCATCCGACCTGGCCTGTGGCCGGATGAGCTAAAAACCACCAATTCTAGCATTAATGTTGCTTTAAATAATTCAATACTGTTACTAAATGTTGTAGTTGAAGCCTGATGCTAGGTTGCGTTTAATTCCCAGGACTGACAGAAAGCTCCAGTTGTCTGGGTAGGAGGGGAATTCGCTCTCACAGGGACATGAGCTAATTGTGAGCACCTATGAGCTCATGTACGGAGAAGAGGGTGGATAGCACATTCCTCCAAGTGTCTTACACTGTCCTGTGATGCAGCAAAAAAAAAGACATGGTTGGTTTGCTTTACACTTCACAGAAGAAGCACGTGTAACAGTTTGGATCTGTTGCGTGATTAAGGAAGAGCTCACTGGAGAAACAAATGGGGAAATAAAGTCTGTAAAAGGCTTCTTTTAAATACTCTTCTTTATTTGTAATTTCTTTTGTTATTATTTATTTACTATCATTCATTTTTCTCTCACATTGTTCTTAAATCATTCATATTTATATATTATTATTAATATTGCTCATGTTATGTCTCTACTTGATTCTTCTTATTATTTATTTTATTACCTTTTGATTTTCCTCATGAAGCATATCGAGCTGTATTTTATACACTCACCGGCCACTTTAATAGGAACTTGTTCTTGATTCTAAGATCCCTGTTCTTGGCTTCAGGACTGGAGCCCAGTGTGTTCTTCTGCTGTTGCTCTTCTGCTGAGATGCTTTTCTGCTCACCACAGTGGTACAGAGTGATTATATGGATTACTTTATCCTTCCTGGCAAAAAAAAGCTCGAACCACCTCAAATCTGTCCATTTTCTGATCTCTGACCTCTCTTATCAACAAGGCGTTTGTTTCGACCCACAGAACTGTCACTCACTCACTCAATGTGTCACTTGTTTTTCACACCATTCTGTGTAAACTCTAGAGACTGTTGTGTGTAAAAACCCCAGGAGATCAGCAGTTTCTGAAATACTCAAACCAAAAAGACTCATCTGGCTCAAACCCACACTCATACCACAGTGAAAGGAAGTCACACCACACTATGAGATTAAATTTTTTTCCCATTCTGATGTTTGAACATCGTAAACATTAACTGAAGCTCTTGATTTGTATCTGCATTATTTTATTCATCAAGGGATCGGCTAATTAGAGAACTGCATCAAACAGCAAGTGGATGTATGGGTGTTTCGAATAAAGTGGCCACTGACTGTATATGAAATATGTAATAATAATAGTTTTATGGTTCTAATAAAGTGCTATGAGTGTGGCTTTCATGTTGTGTTTTGAGTTCATGTCATGTCTGTTCATACCCTTCTTTTGTCTTGGTCTGAGCTGTGTTTTCCTGTTTCTGGTGTGCATCCTGGTTTTGACTCTCACCTGTTTTTCACACTTTTATTGATATATATTGTAGAAGAAAATATAATTTTTAGATTTCTTCTTGTGCTTTTAGTGATCTTTAGAAAATTAAGCTTTAAAAGACACTGTACAGGGGAATAATATCATTTTTAGAGAACTTGTGTCTCTTAGATACGTGGAAGGTCAGACACTGTCTCATGGTTATGTAAGATGAAGAATGCTGTTTATGTTCTATTTTCTAGGTGAGTAAAACATGCATATGTGCAGAGACAGTGTTTTGTGATAGAGAGGGTGCCAAGGCTGGACACCCTGACACTAAGAAGATATCTGTTGTATTATTGTTATTTTGACAAGTATATAATGATGGGTGTGGGAAAGCAAGGGTGCGCTTCTCCAGGGGAAAATTATTTCATTCGAGAAAGCCCCTTTGCAAGAGGCATACTTTGGATTCATCTTTCTGTGTTCTCGTGACTACTGCAAAGACTTCTGCCTTTTAACCAAACATTACATCAGCCTTGATGTAACTTCACTCAGCATTTTTCTAAATTCAGAGTTTGTTTTAACTTCAAAACAAACAATTTTAACTTTTCAAAGCTCCTCCATGACTGCAAAATGAGATCAACCGGAACACTGTCGGAACAAAATAATGAATTTTTATTATGAATTTTTATATGTAATTTTATTATGAACTTATTAATAAATTTTAAATTATGAATTTATGAATATTTAACAGTTATTCCACTAAATCGAGTCGTACATGAGCTGATAGCCGACGAGGCGCGTAGCACCGAGTTGTCTATAATCCATGTATGACAAGATTGAGTGGAATACGTGTTGTATTTTATCCACATTCACTGGATTTTGAGAAACAGAGGGTTTCAGAGGGTTTATATTTTTATACAAAAAAATATAAAAAATTATATTTTTTGCAAATTCAATAAATAAAAACTTTATACAAAAAGTCTGACAAAATAATTTCTGTTTAGAATGTAAACAAATCGGTGAAATGACAGGAGCAATTTGTTAAAAATGTGATAATAATAATTCTTGAAAAATAATGAAAAAAAAGATATGTCCTTACCATGAAATACTTTTATTCCATATTTTGTTACCTTTTTTTTGTATTTTTTGGGGGTTTTGTTTTTGAATAGGGTTTTTATTTCATCCTCGGTTGGTTCAGCAACACGCTTCACATTTTCTTCTTCTTCTTGAGGGTTTTTTTTTTGGCAGTTGGCAAACCAACTTGAAGGTGCATTACTGTCACCGACTGGGCTAGAGTGTGGAACAGGAGATATGGCGGGGGGGACTATGTTCTTTTAGCTCTTTCTGTTTCTTTTAAATACTTGATAACAAAGTGATATATCTGACTTGATGCGCTCTGCCATTTTGTTTTTCTTTATTCACGGTATATGAGCTGATAGCCTAGTAATAAAGTAGCCACTCAGAGCGCACAGTTGCTCATATCCAGTGAATGTGGAGAGAATAAATGTAGATAGCCTTTGTATAAAGTGTAATCCTTCATTTTGGTCCTATTTTTCCCACCTAACCTATTTTTATTTTCATTTCTCCTTGCTCTGTCTCTTGCCTCTTCTGTCTATGTGACCTTCTGCGGCTGCTCTCACTTGAGGCTTGACCTGCTCTCTACCAGCTGCGAGAGACGCTTCATTACCCCACTGACTGCAGGCCTGGACAAACTCTGCCCTTCCACCCTGCCCTTCATATAACACACACACACACACACACACACACACACACACACACACACACACACACACACACATGCACAGTACAGCTGGACAATGGCAAAATTGTAGAGACATCATTGATCTAACAGCTTATACTGAATGCTGGATTCTGATTGGTCAGATTGATTCAGTTGATTAATTTTCTATACCAGCAGCCCTGGCAGTAGTGCAACTACATGTCAAAGGTTTATATTAATGCACTGGTTCAAATATTCTAATATGGAACAACCTACACAGGCACTTCTCGTCGTTGTCGGCAGCAGCAGTGGCGATTCCTCGTATCCGAGTATTTCGTTCCTTCTGGTCACATCTCATGGTTGGCTCATTGATTGATGATGAGCCTGATTCTAGCTCTGAAAACTTGGGGGCATTGGTGGCACTGAAAGGTCGGTGGTGATTGGGATTGTGCCTCTTTCTCTTTTCTGCACTGTCGCTTGGTTTCCAGATTCATTCTTCTGTTCACTTTAAAGAGTTCTGTCCCTGTATGGATGGTATTTTGCCACTCGGTATGCTGTCAAGCTGCTTCCTCCCAGGTCTTGGGGTCTATGTTGGTTGCCTTGAGGGTCTGTTTCAGCTGGTCTTTGTAGCGTAGCATGGGGCAGCCCCGGGAGCGTTTCTCTGTGCTCAGCTCACTGAAGAGGATCCTCCTTAGGAGTCTTGTTTCGTCCATGTGGGCAACATGACCTAACCACCAAAGATGGTGTTTCATGATGGTCGCATCTATGCTGGTTGCCCCGGCTCGTTCAAGGACTGTGATGTTGGTGTGATGTAGTCCTCCCAGGTGACTTTGAGGATGGTGTGGAGCTTCTTCTGATGGAACTGTTCCAGCTTCTTCAGGTTTTGGCGGTAGAGGGTCCATGTTTCGCACCCATAAAGGAGAGTCGAGACCACAACAGCATTGTAGACCATCAGTTTGGTTCGATGTCTGAAGTCCTTATTCTTGAACACCCAGCTTGTGAGTCTCCTAAATGCAAGATGTGCTGCATGGAGCCTGTTCTCTATATCCTTGGTTGAAGCGCACTGGACAGAGAGAAAACTACCAAGGTATGGGAAGTGCTCCACACACTCAATGTTGTTTTCTGAGATGGAGATGTAGCAGTCTGGTGTATCAGCTCATAGGCATTTGTAAACTGGACACTTCTACGTAAATGTCCTAAGAACATGATGAATCCCTGAAATGGTGAAGTTTTCTGCAAGAAGATGTTTATTTAACATGTGCCATCATCTGAACACGAAAATTACAGTTTTCCATCAGACGACTCTTGTAAAGATGGACCAATAGTTGGCTTTTAATCTGAAATCTTACAGCAAACCAATATTCAATGAATGCTTCTTCATCCACAAATACATTCTGGGATATATTCAAATCTTTATTCATGTTATGCTTTTTCATATCATTTCATTACTTATCAATTAATTACATCTATGATGTCACTCTAGCAGCAATCCAATCGTGACCCTTTCATGCATTTACACAGAGCATACTGAATTACTGATTTGAAATGAATGAATGTGCTGTCATGAATGAAGAATAGTTTTTGTTTGTTTTGTTTCACCTGCTTTGAGAGCAATGTATCATCATCATTTCAGGTTTCAATGCAATTTCCTCATTTCCTGATTTCCTCTGCGTGTGCTCTACACACAAATCCAGAAGCTTCCTGTGTCGTGAACATATTTAAAAGATGAAATTAGCACTCAGAGTCATTTATGCAGTCAGAGGGCTTTAATTAAATTCAGTCTTAAATGAAGAGCTTGTAATGAGTACTGTAGTAGTGCAGTACTGATAAATGTGTTAATGTGTTAATTGTATTATTAGAGAAATGGCTGCATCCTTTATAACACTTCTCAACTCACGGGATTTAAGAGACTGTTTATTTTTCAGATTTATTAACAACACTTTGTACTCCAGTTCCTGTTAGTGGGATTTAAATAGTCATGGATGTTTACTGGCTAGTCAAGTTTTTACCTCCGCCAACTGTGTTGGACAAGATTACGTTTTCGCCTCTGTTTTTGTTTGCTTGTATTTTCCCAATGTAACTCAAAAAGTAGTGAATGGATTTGGATGAACTTTAGTACAAATGTGAGTCATGGGCCAAGGAACAATTCATTAGATTTTGATGCAAATCCTGATGTGCATGTAGATCCAGGATCCGGATATTTATGCAAATCCAGGATTTTTTGTCTGTTCCCAATGTAATTCAAAAAGTAATGAATGGATTTGGATGAAATTTGGTGGAAGGGCGAGCCATGGGCCAAGGAACAGTTATGTAGATTTTGATACTAATCCAAATATGTATGTTTATCCGAGATCCAGATATTTATGCGGATCCAAAATCTTTTTGCCTTTTCCCAACATAACTCAAAAAGTAGTGAAGAGATTTGGATGAAATTTGGTGGAAAGGTGAGCCATGGGCCAAGGAACAATTCATTAGATTTTGATGCAAATCTGGTTATGTATGTAGATCCAGGATCCAGATATTCATGTGGATCCAGGATTTTATTTTATTTTTTGCCTGATTCCAATGTGACTCAAAAAGTAGCAAATGGATTTGGATGAAATTTGGTGGAAAGGTGAGCCATGGGCCAAGGAACAATTCATTAGATTTTGATGCAAATCTGGATATGTGTGTGATTCTAGGATCTTTTTGTCTTTTCCCAACATAACTCAAAAAGTAATGAACAGATTTGGATGAAATTTAGTGGACAGCTTTAGTATTACCCTCAGTTCAAGTGATTTGATTTTGACATTGATAATATGTGGCTTGACAGAGGTATGCACTCTACCAAGTGCCCTTCTAGTTCAACGTCATTTTCAAAATGCAAAATGTAATCAAGCACAACTCCCTCAAATCCCAACATATTTCTTTTTCAGGACTTCTCCCTTCTTTGTCCAGTACTAAATCAGTATGATGACACTTTACATTACTGGTTTTGCTTTAACTAATGCTTTACCTCATTCAGTAAGGAATAAAGCATTCTGCTTCATGCTGTTACAGGAAAACAATCAACAATGGTGTGGAGCTACTGCTACCACCCTGAGATGATTATTTTCCTAAAAGTGTACCTTCCGAAGAATCCTGGATGATATTTATATCCTGATTTCATTGATTATAAGAATAACATCTTTAACATCTGCTTTAATTTCAGGGAGAATTAAGTAGTATGTGTATTTGCTGATGTGAAAATGATGCACATCTCTTTTCCATACAACCTGCGTGTTCAGTTTTCATCTTCTTACCTGCAATGTCACAGAGAACACTGAGAAATGCCTTGACTAGCTTTATTACAGCATGGGAGGAGATGGAGCTGTTCTACTGTAATTACTAACTTAATGCTGTTTGAGAGCGCAGAAGGATTTAATTGACTGTTTTATGCTAACTTTGACAACCCTGCATATATGTGTGTGTGTGTGTGTGTGTGTGTGTGTGTGTGTGTGTGTGTGTGTGTGTGTGATAACGTACAGAAGAATCCATTGACGTGTGACGATGTGTCAGCTGCTCAGGGATTAAATAAAAATAATAATTAGTGTTTTACAGCAAGCTGCTCACAACACTGCCGCTGGTGGACCTTCAACTACTTTGAACAAAGATCAGTAGGAGACGCTGTGACAGTAGCTTTACACTTGACAAGATTTAGAATTTTGTACTTATGGCTCTGAGATTAAACCTACGGATTTTCTAGACAGTAACTGTTGACAAGGTTCTTAACTGCTCAGCTGCATGTTCAGATTGTGGGCTTTAGATAAAAGCATCTGCCAAATGCAGTGTGTCATCTGTCAGCAACTAATACGGTATATTGGTAATATATTCCTGCAGTAGTGAAGAGTTGTAATAGTTGATCACATTAATCAGTGCAAGTTTGGTTTCATTGAACGATATGGCCTAGATAGCTATTCACTGAGAATAGCACTTGATCCAGCATAGATGAATATTTTGCATTTGCTAGGGAACAGGAACTGTGTGAACAACTCAGTGAAGCTAGAAGATACCAAATGGTGTACAAACTTCTGAGTACAGCTTAAGTTGGGAGTTATGTCCATGGAGGTCTATGAAAGTCCAGGTAAGCCATCTCATCTCATCTCATTATCTCTAGCCACTTTATCCTGTTCTACAGGGTCGCAGGCAAGCTGGAGCCTATCCC
>JAODOF010000012.1:67558657-67576514 GCA_027576175.1 Sciades proops | reverse complement strand
AAAACACATTTGATGCAATCCAATAATACTTTCATTCACTGTGACTATTTTAAGAAATTATAAACATTCTTCTAAAGAATCACTTGTGTTATTTTCTGTGGGTCTCTGCATGCATACAATATTCAGGCATGAGATTTTTAAGCTAAAAATCTGATTTAAGCCTTCCCTTTCATTGTTATTATGTTAAAATTCAAGACGAGCCTTTTTTCAGATTTTTCACTCTGAGCTCTCTCATGCCTGATACATGAATCCCCTAGAGTAATTGATAGAACAAAATCAACAATTCAAAAACTCTTTAACTGTATAAATTTCAAATGGTTTGAAATTAATTGGGATCCACTGTTTTTATCATTTCAACCACGCATCATACTCTCGTCCAATTGAAAATGTCATTCACACACTTTTCTGCCCCATCAGAATTTTGAAAAGTTGGCAAGTATGTGTAACCCTTGCTATGTGAGAGACTGAGGGCTACGGAAATGGAGATTGGCGCCGCCCTATGTGCCACATGGCATGGGAAGGACTTTGAATGGAATACATGTGATATACCACTCAATGCCAGCCAATATAATTTAAATATGTCACTCAGATCTGCAACGTATTTCATATGAAAAATGTGAGTTTTTCAACACGAGAAGATAAATGTCATATATTCAAGCCAACATGTGATTTTTGTATTATATTGACACATTCACAAACAAAAAGTCCCCAAATTTATCAAAACAATTAATCAATTTCCTCATGAGAGACATATAGAGATTTATGTCACAGTTTTCGTTCTCCATGTCCCAGATGTAGCTTGTATAAAAAATACAAGTGACGTATTTCCAGTAAAACACTCATGTCTATATAATACATTCTAATACATGCTTGGAAAGGGAGGGGTAAGGGAGGGGCATTCAGTTAGTTGCAATCAACTGAATCCTACAAAGTGGACCATTAATTAAATTAATGAATATTTCATCCATTAAAGTCTCAAAAAGTTTTTGTTGCCCTGGGGATATTGAAGTTTGAATCATTAAAAGTTTATGGATAAAATTATGAATTATGAGCTGTAAGTGTAGCGCATGAGTGCTTGGTCAGATCATCCTTCAAAACATGGTTGTGTTTTCTTTACACAAGAGCACATCCAATTAACCAAAACATTGGCATTATTTTATTAACTCTACACCTCAGAATAGTGAATTAAAGGAATAATAAAATAGATTATATCATGTGCACTCTTTAATGCTCAAAATAATAGCATGTGCTGGATCAAGTACTATTTTATAAGCTGCTGAATAATGAGTGAAAGCCATATTGTTCAATTAAACTAATTTTTTCCTGATTAAAGTTATAATTACAACTAGAACTACATGTACAGCAATATACTGCCAACATACTCGACTCCTAGTAGGTTTATTGTCATATACTGTATGCCATCTTCTTATTATCTTATTACATCATTCTTACCTCATCTGATCATTGCCCTGTTGTAGTGAACCAAACATGGCACAAGGATTATGAATCATGTGCAAAACTGAATAAATTACAATTCAAAATTGCAGTTGTAAAGCAGACAATGGTAAAAATAGTATTCTTATCATAAGAAGGAGTAATACCTGTGACAAGAAATAAGGGAAAAAAAAACACAACTCAGAAATTTCATGAGTTCAGAGAACAGCAAGACTTCACAACCAATGATTAAATGACATATTATAATATAGTGAGCTTATATGGTTAACAAACCCCAATAGGTAGATAGGAAGCAGGAAATGAACAACTGACAAGAATTCAGCAGGCATTGATCTCTGCTGGTAGGGAGGAGTACTGCACTAGTCTGTTATAACGCCTATGATTCAGTTTATAGGGCAAACAACTGTGAAACGTTTAGATTTTTTTTTTTCAAGATTTCTATATTGGTCATTTATTTATTGAGGAAAATGATCCATCAGTGAGTGGCAAAACTATGAGAACCTCTAGGATTAGCCATTAATTTGAAGGTGAACTTATAGTCAGGTGTTTTCAATCAATGGAATGACAATGAGGTGTGAGTGGGCATTGTGTTTTATTTAAACTAAACCAAACCTGGTGGGCTAAGGGCTTGCTTCCCCTTATAGATAAAATTTAACCTCAAAATGTTTCAATGTTATTACTTTTAGAATAAGGACCATAAAGCCCTAGAGTAGACCTCATTATAATTTTTATTTAGCAGCCTGGGGACTGCTCCCCAGGCTGCTCTGGGTATGTTGTATGCTGCTTTGGATAAGCTCGTCTGCTAAATGTCTGTCACGTAATGAGAAAGGAAGACACTGCATTCCAGCATAAGAACCTTATCCCATCTGTGAAACATGATGGTAGTAGTATCATGGGTTTGGGCCTGCTTTGCTGAATCTGGGCCAGGACAACTTGCCATCATTAATGGAATAATAGATTCTGGACAGGGATGTCCAAAGTCTGATGTTTGTCAAAATGCATGAACAAAGCAGAACACAGGAAAGGATCTCGGAAAAAAGAGTTGTGGATGCTCATCAGGTTGGAAAATTTTACAACCAATCTCCAAAGAGTTTGGACTCTACCATTCCACAATCAGACAAATAGAGGCAATTCAAGATCATGGTTCCCCTCCCCAGGAGTGGAAGACTAGCAAAGATCACTCCAAAAGCATGGCGTGTAATAGACCATGAGACCACAAAGGAACCCAGGGTAACTTCTAAGTAACTAAAG
The DNA here is from genome assembly GCA_027576175.1 of Sciades proops. Lineage (NCBI taxonomy): Eukaryota > Metazoa > Chordata > Actinopteri > Siluriformes > Ariidae > Sciades > Sciades proops. The sequence goes on along the minus strand of JAODOF010000012.1, from coordinate 67,573,808 downwards.
GCATTGCTCACATTGGCTAATGTTCGTGTTCATGAGTCCACCATCAGGAGATCACTGAACAACAATGGTGTGCATGGCAAGGTTGGAAAAACAGCATCACTGCCTGACTACAGTTTGTTAAACTGTATGTGGACAAACCAGAAGGCTAATGGAAAACAAAAAAAAAAAAAACAATTGTTGGTGGATGAGACCAAAATAGAACTTTTTGGTTTAAATGAGAAGTGTTAGGTTTGGAGAAAGGAAATCTGAGGTGCACAGTGTGCATTCTTAGTGCTGGTCTCAAGCCTGGATAAATGGGGAGGGTTGCGCCAGGAAGGGCATCCAGCATAAAACCCATGCTAAATTAACTATGTGGATGATAAAGAAGAGGACTTTCAAACCGGATCAGTCAAGGCCCAGGTTAACAACAGTTGTCACTGGAACTGTTTCCCAGCAGGGTACTGGTGCTACTTGTGGTTGCCAGGTAGAAGGAAAAGAGGAAGACCAAAGATGAGATTTATGGATGTGGTGAAGGAGGACATGAGAATGGTTGGTGTGACAGAAGAAGATACGGAGAACAGGAGGAGATGGAGGGACATTTTCCACTGTGGAGACCCCTAATGGGAACAGCCACAAGAAGAAGAAGAGGATGATGATGATGATGATGAATTTTGGAGAAGCAAAAAGCCATGGGAAGCCTTATAGTTAGAGAACCAGCTTTGGGACTGAAAGGTCATCAGTTTGATTCCCTGGACCAACAGGAATTGCTGAAGTGTCCTTGAGCAAGGCACCTAACCCCCAACTGCTCCCCAGGCTGCTCTGGGTATGTTGTATGTCACTCTGGATAAGAGCATCTGCAAAAGGAAGAAAAAGAAGAGGAAGCCTGTATTTGTCACATGCACACTTAAGCACAATGTAATTTATCCTCTACATTTAACCCATCTGAAGCAGTGAACACACGTATGCACACACACACACACAAGTGAGCAATGAGCACACACACCCAGAGCAATATGCAGCTATGCTACAGCACCTGGGGAGCAGTTAGGGGTTAGGTGCCTTGCTCAAGGGCACGTCAGCCCAAGACTGCCCCATGTTAACAGTCTTTGAACTGTGGGGGAAACCCAGGCAGATACAGGGAGAACATTCAAACTCCACATAGAAAGGCCCCTGTAAGTCACTGGGATCAAACCCAGAACCTTCTTGCTGTGAAGCGACAGTGCTAGCCACTACACCACTGTGCCGCCTAAATTCCTGTAACATAATGAGAAAGGAAGACACTGCATTCCAGCATAAGAACCTCATCCCATCTATGAAACATGGTGGTGGTAGTATGATGGTTTTGGGCCTGTTTTGCTGAATCTGGGCCAGGAAAACTTGCCATCATTAATGGAATAATGAATTCTGAACTTTTCCAGTGAATTATAGAGGAAAAGGTCAGGACATTTGTCTGTGAACTGAATCTCAAGAGAAAGTGGGTCATAAAGCAAGACAATGACCTGATTCATGCAAGTCATTCTACCAAAGAAGAACAAGTGAAAGAAGAACAAATGGCAGAATGAACATATCCCCACTCCCTGGGAGAAAACCAGAAAACCTGGAGGAAACCCACATGGACATGGGGATGGATCAAGGATCAGGATCAAACCAGAAACCCAGGAACTCTAAGGCAGCAATGCTACCTGCTGCAATAGCAGTCTCTCAAATAAACTGAACAACTTTTTTTTTAACCATTCAGTAATAAATTCATCATTAAATATATAGATGATAGTAAGAATGTGATTTGATATTATAATCTACAATCTAAGCAATCTGTAAGAAAAATAAATCCCCAGCAGAGATGTAGATGTAAATGAATTCCACAGGACGGCAGAGCTGCAAAACACACACACACACGCATCTCTAATGAGAGACCAGCTGATGAGATGGGGAAAGAGGCAGTGAGAGATTTACAGTGTTCATTTCAGCTGTGATTTTCCACACGAGCTGAAATGATCAATATTCTGATGGTGATGCATCAAAGAGGAAAAAAAATGCAGAGGAAAGAGTGAATAAAAACAGGCTAGCATATTGCAAGTGCGAGGCAGAAAGCAAGTGAGAAAGGGAGTGGAGAGACAGTGAGAGAGCAAGAGAGAGGGGGAGAGAGAGAGAGAGAGAGCACACAAGCCAGAATGAGCAAGCGAGAGAGGGATAAATGGCACGGATGATCGACAGCACTTTACCATCTGCAGCTCGCTATCTTTCAGAACACAGCTCTGGAGAAGAACCAAAATACAACATGGAATTTCTGAATGTGTTTCAGATCAGGAAGCTCGGTTTGTCATTATTAATTCTTTTTGCATTCACTCCATTGGCTTTTTTCCCCTTGGATTTGTCCTTCATCTGGCTTTTCCAGAAGTCTACAGAAAAGGACAGTTGAATGCAGTCACTGATGTTCACAAAAGAATGGGTAAGTTCACTCTTTGATTTACATCGTTTGGACCTGAATAGGGAATGAATAGTGAATTGAAAAGACAGCAGGGAGAAAGTGAGGGAATAGACTGCCCATGCACTTAAAATGTCATCTTTTTTTAATGCCATTTCCCCAGTTTGATTCATCAAAACTTGTGGCTTATATTGTTTTGAAATAACAACAGTATTGTAGAAAAGAGAAATTATAATGATGAGTTCATAAAGTCATTAATATATGGTCCCCAAATGCAGCATAAATACAGTCCATAGGAAGAGGTAAAGTGGAATATGGAGATGGAATCGATTCAGAAATCTGCAAATGAGCAACAGATTTAACATCTGAAACAGCTGACTGAGTAACGTATACATTTGGGCATTTGGCATAATAAGTGTTAATGAATATATTATTAATAAAATGGGAAAATAACACAATTTTAAGCTTGCAAACAATATCCAAACCTCAAATTCTGCATCAACATTAATATTTGCTAAGACTTAATATAGAGCTACAGACTGATGCAGAGTGGAAAGGGGGGGTTATATACATGTATATCCCCTTTCCCATCTGTATGTCAGTCTCCATTTCTTGGTTTACCAGCAAATATTAATGTTGATGCAGAATTTGAGGTTTGGATATTCTATACATGTGCATATATACTTCTGCCCTGCTGAGATCAGATGTGCTTATCTCTAAACCTACCCAGGTTTTCATTCCAAGGTGGCCATTGGTGGGACAAGCACCAGCAGCACTTTGTGTGATCAGCATGCTACTGTGCCTCCCTCCTGCGTCATGCACAGCCTGCCCTCAGAAATGCCGCTGCGAGGACCTGCAGTTTTACTGCGACACGCAGGGACTCCTGACGCCCCCAGATGGCGTGGACAGAGGAGCCCTGGGTCTCTCGCTCCGGCACAACAGTTTCACCGAGCTGAACCCTGACCAATTTTTTGGCTTCACCCAACTAACCTGGCTCCATTTGGACCACAACCAAATACACACTGTGCATGAAGATGCTTTCCAGGGGCTCTACAAGCTCAAGGACCTGAACTTGAGCTCCAACCGCATTACCAAGCTGCCCAACACAACCTTCATCCACCTCATCAACCTCCAAATCCTGGATCTATCCTTCAACCAGATGACTGCGCTGGAGCCTGAGCTCTTTCACGGGCTTAGGAAGCTCCAGATCCTCCACCTGAGGTCCAATTTACTGAGGACTATGCCTGTGCGGGCCTTCTGGGACTGTTGGAGTCTGGAATACCTTGGTTTAAGCAACAACCGGCTTCGGAGCTTGGCTCGGAATGGATTCACTGGGCTAATAAAGCTACAGGAGCTCCATTTGGAACACAACCACTTGACCAAGATCAATCTGGCACACTTCCCACGTCTTGTCACCCTCCAGTTCCTCTATCTGCAATGGAACAAGATTAACAATTTAACATGTACCATGGAGTGGGAGTGGACCACTCTGGAAAAACTGGATCTAACTGGGAATGAGATACATGCTCTAACCCCTGAAGTGTTTGAAACTTTACCGAACCTTAAGATTCTACTACTGGATAACAACAAGTTGACCAGCCTTGATACCCAAACCATGGATATGTGGAAATCTCTGAACACTATTGGGTTGTCCAGCAACCTTTGGGAATGTACCAACAGAATCTGCAACTTGGCCAGTTGGCTTAGTAAGTTTAAGGGTCGATGGGAGCAATCCATCCTATGCCACAGCCCTGAGTACACACAGGGTGAGGAAATACTCGACGCCGTTCATGGATTCCAACTTTGCCAAAACATCTTAGCACCTGTTGCACCAACCAGCACCACGATGGAGGCAACATTACCCCAACAGTTCACTAGACCTTTGTTTGGGAATATGCAGACACCAATACAAGACTTCTATACAGACAATCTGGGGAGCTTTAGTATTTTCACTACTGCTGTCATAACCTCCCAAACCCCACAAACTACCATGACTGTCACCACAGATGAGGTGAAAAACGTTACTGACAACTCTGCTATGATGGACAACATGGTACTAACCCAGATCATGATTGTAGGTACCATGGCTCTTTTGTTTTTCTTCTTTCTCATCATTTTCATAGTGTACATATCATGGAAGTGCTGCCCACACTCTATACGACAAACCCACCACTGCTTGACCATTCAGAATAGGCAACAGAACCGGACACAGGAAAGGCAGCCAATGGCAGACCCGGCCGCACAGCTGCCCTATAACGAGTATGAGCTGACTCACAATGATGGTGCACTTGTAATCATCAATGGCTATGGGCAGTGCAAGTGTAAGCAGCCATCTTACAGAGAGTGTGAAGTATAAACACTATTTATTTACGCAGATCATTGGTTGGCCATTTTGACCATTTCAAACAATACATGGTTTGTTTATAAATATTTCAGTTTGTAAAGAAAAAATAAATACATGCTTTTTCCTGGCTTTGAAACTCAATCAAATGTGAAGGTCATGTGGTATTTTTAGAGAAATAATATGAAAAATAAAACAATAAAAACAACATGGCAGCAGTCTTAAATCACAGATTATTGTCTTATATGATATATGACATTTCAGCATTAATAAGCAAAATCACTTAGCAAAGTGCAGCATTGTGGTGCAGTAGTTAGCTCTTTCGCCTCACAGCAAAAGGGGTCTGGGTTCAAACTTCGCAGCTGTCTCAGACCTTTCTGTGTGGAGGTTGCATGTTCTCCCCATGAGTTTCCTCTGAGCTTGAATGGAAGGTACTAATTATTGCTAATGGTGTGGTAATATAAAACACTCCTCCAAGGTTTGCACTGTTGCTGTAATAAATAAAGACATTACAATAGGACTGGAAGAAGAAGTCATGAGATCTGACCAATGCACACTGATTTAGTATGTAAGGAGAACAAGCATGGACAAAGGACTGACCATGATATTTCACACCATTGCTTTAGCCGGAAGCATTACTCTTTCTTTATTTATTTCTCTCACTTTCTATCTTTCTTTCTTTCCTTCTTTCTTTCTATGATAAAACCAAGCAGACAGCATATTATGTATCTCATACTCTATGCCATACAGCATACCCTGAAAGTCACACATTTTATCCATTTATAGTTACATTTAATGTTGTGAAACATCCTTGAAATATGTAAGTTTGTTCCTGTTATCACTTATTTTATAGCAGCTATAACCAGTTGCTCCTTCACTGGCCTCTCTTTTTTTTTTTTTTACAAAAAAACAAGCAAAAAAAAAAAAAAAACACCACCAATAAATACAACAAAATAAGCTTATCATGTTACCAAGAAACTGGAAAGTCCACTGTCCTGAAGATTCCTCACAGAAAGCGATATAGACTATAGAAGCGATAGAGCTATGACTATAGAAGCAATAGAACAAGCACATTATAGTCCAGGTGATAAGTGCCAGATTTGAGATGATGCTCACTTTTACATAAAAACATGGAACTTGGTGCACTTGTACAATTTGGGGATGTGAACATGTCCAGAAACGGAGCCATCACAAAAATGCCTCGTGGTGGCCATTATACTTTTCAGCATAATCTAATTATACATTTTGCATCATATCTCCTAAACTAAAGATGATGATACAGAAAAGGTGATGTCTACCCTGGTGTTTTGTTGGTCAAAGAGTCCAACGATACCACAAACATCATAAACTGTTCAGGTGAATAGTTAATGGTGAATTAGGTTGTGAGAATGAAATCACAGTATCTGTGAATATTAAAAACAAACAAAACACTTTAAAGTGAACAGCTGTGTCAATGCAAAGGAGACAGTGGAGAATAGGTTCAACAACAACAACAACAACGCAAACAAATGTGTTTCTGAAATAAATGTTTTAAGTTAAGTTGATATTTAAGTTAAGTTGTTAAGATCATACAAATATTGTTCTTAATATTATTAATGGTTTTAACATGCTCACTGTATTGGCAGGGTTACTGAACAAACAGATTATGCTTTTAAAACTCTACACACCATGCATGCAACACACATGGTATTTAAAGTCTAGCCTAGTTTCTCAGAAACTATAATTTCTCTCTCCCTACATCAATCAATTCACCATTACCTCTTCACCAGAACAGTTTATGATGTTGTACATGGGATCATTGTAATCACTGACCATCAAAACACAGGGGTAGACCACCTTTGTCAAGTTTCGTTCAAGAGATATGGTACAAAATATATAAGTTGGTTATTATTATTACAGCCAAGTTCTTGCCTGAACTGATAACCACATCATCAGTTTTTCTTTGGCTAATCAGACACAAGGTATGTCACCACACTTGTCAGAGCAGTTGGGAGTTAGGTGCCTTGCTCAAGGGCACTTGAGCCAATCCTGCTGGTTCAGGGAATCAAACCAGTGACCTTTTAGTCCCAAAACTGTTTCTCTATCCATTTGGCCATGGCTTCACCATTCAGTTATGGCAGAAAGCAAAATGGCAGCCACGCCAACCCCAAGACGTTTTTGTGATGGCTCCATTTCCGAAAATATTCAAGGCCACAAATTGTACCAGTGTACCAAATTTGACGCTTTCATGAAAAAGCGAACATTTTAACAATATCACCTGGACTAGTCAAATAAACATGTGATTTGCAGCTGCACTACTGTCAGAGCTGCTGTTCTAGGAAATTAATCAACACTTTTTCTGACCAATCTGGTTTAAGAATTCAACCGCACTGTGGTGTAAAAGTGAAATATATCAGAAACAAGCATTTGAAGAGAAACATTTGGATAAAACATCCAACCCTGGTCAGTATTCAAACTTTCACCAAGGTTAAATAACTTGTGCCTGGAATAGATTAATATTTTCATTGATGTGGTGAAGAAAACATACTTGTGCGTGGAATTGATATTTCCACTAAAGAGGTGAAGAAAAAGGTGACCTGATTTTCATTGTGATGGATTACGGTCCTGAAAAGATTTTCAAACCTCTGTGTGGTTGTTTTCATGCTTATGAATGAAATGGACAAATGGAAACAGGAGGAGAAGTGTATTCAAAGTGCAGAATTAAAAGGAAAAAAAAACAGAAAACCTAGAAAGAGAGAGAAAGCTGAAAGCTTGACACAATGTAAAGTAATGCTGATGATACTTCGTTTGGGGTAACATTCAAGGTTCATGTTCAGGACATCTGCATAACTTCCTCATGGCATAAACCCCCTGAGCATTCAACATCGGCTGTGAAATGAACTACACTGATTTTTCCCCAGGTTTAATATTATGTGTAAATTAATGACATAAAAAACTAATGTAAATTCATTTCAGTTCCAAGGCTAAACATCTCAAAATGTTGAAAAGTTCAAAGAGGATGTACTTTCAACACCACCATTAGAGCATTAGTGTTTCTTGCTTGTTTAGAGAAGAAACAGATATTTGATATCAAAGAAAAATGAACAGCTGTGGATAAAACAGAAAGATTAATGGAGGGACAATGAGGTGAAGAGTACATACAATATTTAGTCATCAGTAGACATAAATTCCCCAGAATGGTAAAATAATCAGAATTGAAGCAGTCTCATGACTAAATACGTTTTGATATTCAGATACGTGAGACATTCATTCCTGCTCTGATCTCAGGATTTGAAGTGGAGTCAGAGATAGAAAGGAAGGAAACAGTATGTCGAATTGTGATAAGACAGAAGGCAGGATGTGTTTGAGGGCATAATTTGCACTACAAAAACCTTTGTTCTCCTTCCATATATGCTGCAATTCCACTATTACGAACTCTTTTACTACAAACGTTTGCATATAATAAATTAAGTTTGTGTCCCCCATCTGTAATGACAATAAGTTGGATTCTAAAATAAATAAATAAATAAATAAAATTAAATAATTGTGTCATGTCTACGTGCATTGGTGCTCAGAGCACTGAGTGCCATTAGGACTAATTACACCTGTTCTGGATTAGAGCACAATCACAGCGCACATTTATAAGAATTCTATAAACACACAGACTTGGTGAAGTATACATGCTGTAACAAGTGTCTCACATTACCAAGCCTTATTATCTGTGTATTGACTTTCTGATTTTGACTTTGTTTTTTGTATTTGGGCTCTGCCTTTCATCTTTGTCTCCACCATTCTGTATGTGCCCCACATGACCATTGCCCAGTTCACAACCCTGCTGCCTTTGTTGTACATTTTTGGCCTATTTGCCTGCCTGTTTGTAAATAAATAAACACTCTTCCTGCAATTACTTTCATAATTCACCTGCTTACATGACACACTGAGCCATGCACTCCTCTTCTCCCAGAGACAAACAGTAAGTAATCAAGTCCGCAGTCAAGTTAACAATATGTGTTAACACCATAAAACAAAGGCTTAATGAGCCTTGCTTAGGTATCGATCACTAACAATTATCGAAAACGATGATAAAAGGATGAAATGACTGCTGGTACTGATAAACTTAACACCTAGTTAAAGCATCCCAGTGGGTTTTTACACCCCCTGCTCAGCCCCGCCCCATAGAGTGACATAAATGACATCATCAGTGATTTGCAACATATGAATGAACTGAATGGTGAAGATTTAGAAAACAGAGCGAGTCAGTCGGTGGACATTGACTGTGGTAACTGCCGTCATTTCCATAACAGACAAATAAATCAATCATCTCCTCCGGTCGTGATCCTTTAACACAATCAATGAGCTGCAATAGTGACTCAGAAGGAGAAATTCATGATCAGGAGAATGTGCCTAAAGTTTCACATATAACATGAAGGTTTGGTGTGACATGTGGATCCATTTCAGTATTATGAACTTTTCAGTATAACAAACTATTTGGACATCCCCCAAGCAAGGAGTTTGTTATTGTGGGGTTGCAGTGTACTATTAATTAAAAGCGTATGTAATATTTATTACTTTCCCACTTTATTTCCACTTTGTTTCCTTTTTCACTTCTCTTCCATTACCTTCCCATTTCCTTTCCTTTTCGTTACCTTCCAACTTCCTTTTCCTTTTGATTTCCATTTCATTTCCTTTGAAAACAGAGCAACTGGTTCACAGCAGTGATCCACGACTGCTCTACCTTCTCCAGAGGCTCAGAAATACTGAGCTAAACCACTGTGCACATAAAGGCACTGTCAATAACATGGTTTTGTCCTAAATTTCCTCTTTTACATTGTTTATCAATACCATGCATTAGATTGTTTTGTTTGGTGGAAAATTTAAAGACGTGAGACGTGTAACATAAACACAAAGCCGTTGCTGCTAATCTGTAGAGCCAGCGATGCTTAATAATCATTTCCCAGATTTAAAACAAGATGAGCATGAGGTATAAAAAATGATACTAATTTCTTTCTTCACATCCTCTCTACAGAGACAGGGAATTAGTATAATTGTAGCAGGACAAATATGATCTTATGAGCAGATGGAGAACAGGGTATTGTTCTGCATGTACTGTGCTGAGATTGAGAGTTTAATGAGTTTGCATTCCAGTCTTCTCTGATTTCATCCATGTTTTTATGATGAGGTCTTTATGATCCTCATTGTGACTGTACTGTTGACGCATTTCCATTCAAGCCTCTGTGAATCTCTTTATGAACTTTGGGAATCCTGCTAAGAGAAAGGGACAGAAGTCACATTGGGGAAACGATGATGAGGATGAAATTCTGACTAAATTATTGTTAATTTGAGACTACAAAGAAAATCCATTCCAAAATTTCCTCTTTCAGAACACAGCAATGGGACATAATTAATAAGTGTGGTGATTTAAAAATAAATAAATAAATAAATATAATAATAATAATAATAATAATAATAATAATAATAATATGAGAGTATTGCTCATTCTCATTCTTTCCCTTTTGTCTTCTTCTCCTCACTGATTTGTAATTCTGGCTTTACAGAATGCTTTTCTTTCTATGAAGAACCCCCACATCAGTGTACAGCACACAGTGGATTTAAACAGGCCAAAAAAGCCCACTGTAATTATTTTGAAAGACTGTTTATTGCTGCTAGAACATAACCAAGAACAAAAACTAACTTTTTCATGGATGTTACACAACATTAGATGGAACTTTAAATGGATAAAAATGCTTTACTAAATTTAAAAAAAGTAATTGTTGGCTAATTGCTGCAGTGTAAGAGGAATAAAACACTCAATATGCGGTGTTGTAGGAAAATACACTGCATTCCAAATTATTATGCAAATTGGATTTAAGTGTCATAAAGATTTAATTTTTTGTTTTTCAATTAAACTCATGGATGGCATTGTGTCTCACGGCTCTTTGGATCACTGAAATCAATCTCAGACACCTATGATAATTAGTTTGCCAGGTGAGCCCAATTAAAGGAAAACTACTTAAGAAGGACATTCCACATTATTAAGCAGGCCACAGATTTCAAGCAATATGGGAAAGAAAAAGGATCTCTCTGCTGCCGAAAAGCATCAAATAGTGCGATGCTTTGGACAAGGTATGAAAACATTAGATATTTCAAGAAAACTTAAGCGTGATCATCGTACTGTGAAGAGATTTGTGGCTGATTCAGAGCACAGACCTGTTCGTGGAGATAAAGGCATAATGAGGAAGGTTTCTGCCAGACAAATACATCAGATTAAGAGAGCAGCTGCTAAAATGCCATTACAAAGCAGCAAACAGGTATTTGAAGCTGCTGGTGCCTCTGTAGTCCCACAATCCTCAAGGTGTAGGATCCTCCAGAGGCTTGCAGTTGTGCATAAACCTACTATTCGGCCACCCCTAACCAATGCTCATAAGCCGTTGCAGTGGGCCCAGAAATACATGAAGACTAATTTTCAAACAGTCTTGTTTACTGATGAGTGCCATGCAACCCTGACTGGTCCAGATGGATGGAGTAGTGGATGGCCACCATGTCCCAACGAGGCTGCGATATCAGCAAGGTGGCAGAGTCATGTTTTGGGCCGGAATCATGGGGAGAGAGCTGGTAGGCCCCTTTAGGGTCCCTGAAGGTGTGAAAATGACCTCGGCAAAGTATATAGTTTCTGACTGACCACTTTCTCCCATGGTACAAAAAGAAGAACTGTGCCTTCCATAGCAAAACCATCTTCATGCATGACAACGCACCATCTCATGCTGCAAAGAATACCTCTGTGTCATTGGCTGCTATGGGCATAAAAGGAGAGAAACTCATGGTGTGGCCCCCATCCTCCCCTGACCTCAACCCTACTGAGAACCTTTGGGGTATCCTCAAGCAAAAGATCTATGAAGGCAGGAGGCAGTTCACATCAAAACAGCAGCTCTGAGAGGCTATTCTGATATCCTGCAAAGAAATTCAAGTAGAAACTCTTCAAAAACTCAAGTTCAATGGATGCAAGAATTGTGAAGGTGATCTGAAAGAAGGGGTCCTATGCTAACATGTAACTTGGCCCGTTAAGATGTTTTTGATTGAAATAGCTTTTGATTTCAGTAAATATGACCTAATGCTGCAAATTCAACAAATGACCATTTTCAGTTCTTTACAGTCTAGAAAGTGTTTTGAAACTTTGTTGTGCATAATTTGGAACAGTGCATTTTGAGTTTGTTTTTTTTTTTTTTGGAAAATGAATAAATAAATAAAATAACCTTATCACTGGGAGGTTTGTTCAATAAAATTGGATTTGTACTCTAACGGTTGATGACTTGAAAATTATACTGATTCATTTGCATCGACCATTTAGGAAAATCGGAGAAAAATATCATTTGCATAATTTGGAAAGCGGTGTAATGTTTTCCTTTTTTGTAATGTACTCGCTTGAAAATCATTTTTGTGCTTAATGGAGGGGTGCCCAAATGGGCCTAACTCGCTAAAATATTTCTGCCTAAACGTCTTGGTCGGGCAAATTGAGCATTCAGGCAATGCCTGGTGTTGAGGCTAGGATGGTCTAGAGGGGAGAAAAGAGGCGTCCAGGTGTGACATATGCACGTCTTTCTAAGGGCACAGGCTGCACAGTGGAGAGCGTGTGTTTTATTCTGAGAAATTTGTGAGCTATGTAAGTAAGTGTTTATAAATGCAATTTTTGCTCATGAAATGTACTATATATTTACCAGTGAGGCGTTGCACCATTATGAACTGTGTGCAGTGAGCGCGCAGCAGCCAGGAATTTGTTAGGATTAATTTCCAAAACCAAAGTTGCTCATAAAACTACAACATTTTCAGGTTCTAACAGTACCAATTAGGATGAGGCAGACCCATTCTAGTTTGTGCTACATTAGGTTGGGGGAGTTCCCAGCATGCAATTACCATTATTGAATTTTACTAAAAATCACCATATCTCTGCAACCGTAAAAGACTTTTACAATTACACTCTCTCATTCAAGTACTTTTACAACTCTCACTCCAGGAATTTACAAGACAGCCACTGTCATCAAGTACACCTCTTTCCTCCAATTTACAGTGTGATAACTGCCCAACTCTGAAATCAGATAAAAACTCTGCATTCCAAAATTAAAAGGTTGCAACATTAAGTAAAAAGAAAAACACAAATACAAGTCAGAGCAACTGGGTGACTCCATTTAAAACTATGGTTGATTCTCCAATACCTTTCAGCAGGTACATATATGGGATTTTTTTCTTCTCCTTTATTTAATCTGACTTCAAACCCATTGCATGGATCTGGTGTGCCTAAAACAACACTCAATATTCCCTACTGTAGGCACCCCCCAAAAAGAGTTATTAAAATAACATTATTATGACTTGTGTACCATCCCCTTGTAGCCTTTGTCATCTTTTTCAAAAAAAATCAAGAACGCACACCGTTGCAGAGAATTTTTTAGTGTCAGTGTGGACACAAAAGGCGGCAGTGGCGCATATGACATCACACATGCAGTGCCACTGACCTATAAATCGCTGCAATCTAAATGGCACACAAGCTTTTAGTGATTTCTGGAACAGAATTCAGATGGGGGGGGAATAAATAAATAATAATAATTATTATTATATCACATTTTTTTTAATTTAATCGGTAAACTTTACAACCTTTTTGAGCACATTACACAGCAAACCTGGGATTATGTCATTTTTGTTAGACTAGCACTTTACAGAACAAATTTCTCATCTCATTCACAGCTTTCAAGGCTAACATCGAAAAAACTGAGCCACATCCAATAAATAATTCCAATTAATCTAACTGAAATTGACACTTGTGTTTCTGACTTCTGTTTTTTTTTTTTAAATATCATTCCGACCACCAAGATCTTGATATTTTCATCAAAACAACTACAGTTATATTCAAAAATAGTTATTTACATGAAATCAGTTTGATTTAGGGGAAAAAAAAAAAAAAAGTGAGTCAGTAAAGCTGTGAAAACTCACCCTAAAGTCTCCCATGAATCATAACATCAAAACTAGCGGATGGAAAATTTTGCTGAATACTTAGGTCAGAAACAGAGAGCAAGACCATCCCTTCAGGGGTCATCTATAAGGATGAGAACATCCCTATGAGTTATTTGATTGATATTTGAGTAATCCAGTCAGAAAACCATCAGAAGAGAGTCTGACCACTTTCCCATGACTCAAAAAGCACTGGCAGTTTCCCGACGTCATACGAGCACACAGTGTACCCTGCTGGTGTACCCACTTCAACCTGCCATTACTCCCAAAGTACTCAACAGATCTTTACGAGACAAATTTCTTTGGAAAGCAGAGATAAGCTTTTTAAATGATAGCATTCATGATAGAAAATATTCAAGAGTGAAGCAATGACAGATTTAGGAACTTAGATGAGCATCTGCATGGACGATTTTTACAGCATGGGCTGTGAAATCTTGATTAATCCAGTAAAACCGGAAGTGTAAATTAAAACCTGAAAGTAGAAAGAAATTAAACTGAAAGAAAACAAGTTGGACATCATGAGGGTGACCGAATCACATTGTGAATTAAAACAAACCGTGAGCGAGTTCAGCACTGTCATAAAAGTCCCCCAAAATATTTTACGACAGTAAAAATAAATGTGTACCATACAAAAGAAAAACACCATAAGTCCGAATGAAATGAAGATTCACCACAGATATTTTATTGAGATATTTGGATCATCATTTCTCTGATTTCAATAAATTCAGAGTCTAATAATCATTTCATATCTCTCTCTCTTCCCTGGAATTTTGTACACAAATCACACAGCTGGATGACGGAGGGAATTGAACTAGTTTTGTTGGAACTTTATTGATGTAACTCTTGAATAATTACTAGGAAAATGGTGATTTTCAACATTCCCTAAAAGATGTGATCACTAAAAGATATAAAAGCATCACGCATCATTACTACATTGTCTGGAGTGGTTATATGTTATACTCGAGTAATTTTCTGTGAAGCTCAGTGGCAGGATGCAACCCACAGTCCACCAAGCATCAGTACCCCAACATCAGCTTCCCACTGCTCTGGGTGGGGTGTGTGCGCGTGCGCGCATGCACTTCCTTGTTCCGGAGTCGTTTGCGACAAGTCCTTCCCCCCCCCCCGCGAGCGTTGGCGTTAATTACTCTTTTTTTTTTTTTCTACAAATAATTTTCCAGTATTATCTTAATTTTTATTGTACTGTTACTTTCCTTTTAGTACTTTCCACTTTCGCTTTCCTTTTTTTTTTTTGTTTTCTTCCTAGAAGAATGCCAAGACTGGAAGCTTTCTTTTTCTCCTCCTGCGTAAAGACCACAAGCGGAGGCCATCCACATCAGATCTGCTTTAATATCGACAGATCTTCGATTAAGGTACATGAATCCTTTCATCATGGCACACCTTCAGCCTGTTCAGTGTGCTGAGTGCAGGAT
>JAODOF010000012.1:64727400-64737974 GCA_027576175.1 Sciades proops | reverse complement strand
CACAATAAAACAACAATTTGCACCTTTAAAGTGGTAGGCATGTTGTGTAAATCAAATGGTGCTAACCCCCCCCCAAATCCATTTTAATTCCAGCCTGTAAGGTGACAAAACAGGACAAACACCAAGGGGGATGACTACTTTTACAAGACACTGTATAATGAGCATTTATGTTTAATCAATTGTACAAGGACAGTAAAGGATAAATTGTGGCAATTGTGATCATTTTAGAAAAACACAATCCCCACAATAATCACTGGTTTCCACTCTCCTCTCTTGTTGTAGGTGGAACTCCAGATGTTTGGGGAAGCTGCTGACTGGTGGATGGTGTATTGGTGGGTGGCACAACTGTGCATAGTAGGTGTGTCAGTAGAAGGAATCCCACCTTGGCCCTGCCCTCAGAATTGTGTGTGCTTACACGAGTCTCTCAAGGTCAACTGTTCCTCAAGTCATTTAAACTCTGTTCCAGAGGGCATCCATAAAGACACACAAAGCCTAATTCTGGCCAGTAATCTCCTTAAGTCACTTGGAAAACATCAGTTCTCTGACCTGGCACAGCTTCAGGAACTGGATTTGAGTGAAAACATGCTGTCAGTGATTGAAGTGCAAGCATTCTCTGGCCTTCAAAACCTTCTCATTCTGAGGATTTCCCAAAATCGGCTTAAGATCATTCTAGTCGGAGTGTTCTCTGGACTTCAGAATCTCCGTCTGCTTGATATCAGCAAGAATGAAATCCTTGTCTTTCTCAATGACATGTTTTTTGAGATGCCATCTCTACAGACGTTGGAAGTGAATGAGAATGATCTTGTGTTCATCTCAAACCGTGCCTTCACTGGCCTAATATACCTTCAGGAACTTAACCTGGATGGCTATAACCTTACTTCAGTCCCAACTGAGGCACTATCGCAGCTTCCCAGGCTGGTGCGGCTCCGTTTCTGTCACACCGGTATCACAGTGCTACCCAACAATTCATTTAGGACTCTGACTCAACTCAGGGAGCTGACAGTGTCACACTGGTACAGGCTGAATACACTCTTACCTAATAGCTTGAATGGACTCAACCTCACCTCTCTGACACTCAGCCACTGCAATCTGAGCTCTGTGCCCTATGCTTCTTTGCATCATCTGGTCTATCTACTCTACTTGGACCTGTCGTACAACCCTATCACCTCCATCCAGCCAAATTTGCTCAGAGACCTTCTATGGCTGCAAGAATTCCATTTGGTTGGTGGGAATCTGCAGAGGGTGGAACCAGGTGCTTTCCGTGGCCTTGTTCACGTTTGGCTAGTCAATGTATCATTAAATCAGTTGTCAACACTGGAAGAAACTGTGTTCCAATCAGTAGGGTCACTTCAGGTACTTCGGCTGGATGGGAACCCGCTTGCTTGTGACTGCAGACTATTTTGGGTACTCCAACGACATCTGCATCTAAATGCTGATGGGCAGCCACCTAGCTGTGCCTCACCTGTAGAGGTGCAAGGTAGAACATTCCAGGAGTTCATGGAGTCTGAGCTTCCAGTGTTGTTTATTTGTAAACCAGCACGTATTCTAAACCGCAAGCCACAGAAATTGTATGTGAAAGAGGGCCAAACAGTCTCATTCCTTTGCCAAGTGGATGGAGACCCTTCCCCCTCTGTCATCTGGGTGAGCCCTCAGAGGACACTTCTGTCCACCACAGGTCGGATTCATGTGCTGTCCAATGGAACCCTTGAGGTTCGTTACGTCCAAGTGCAAGACAGTGGCATCTACTACTGCTTTGCATCCAATGTGGCAGGGAATGACACTATGTCTGTCAGTCTGTGGGTGCGAAGTTCTGTCACTTCCTCATCTCGGAACCGCTCTGCCCAGTTCTTTCTTGATGGGTGGAGTTTTACATCCACCCATCCACCAGCAAACGGCTCGTATGATTCTCAGCCATTTCCATTTGACTTGAAGACACTGTTGGTTGCAGTAACAATGGGCTTCCTGTCATTCCTGAGCTCTGTGGTGGTTTGCTTTATATTCATGTTCTTCTGGAGTCAGAGCAGAGGGCAGATCAAACACACAGCCACAATTGATTTTGTACCTCACAGTACAGGAGGAGGAACTGGGGGAGGACGGACCAGAATGGAGACTGGCAGGTTTACCATGAAGCTCATCTGATGCCTGAAGCTAGAACAAAACTGCCTGATTAAGTGTCTAGGAGTTGCAAAAAAAAAAAAACTATTAACTATAGTAATGATGATGATTTCCAAGAAAGTATGAGCAAAATGACAAATACATGAAGTTCTTCTACAATTGCACAAAGTTGTTCTGAAATGCATAGGATTTTTTTAGTGTTTAAAGTTCTGAAAATGACGTCAGTACAAGAAAAACTAAGATTTATCACAGAAAGCAGACAGAAAAGTGTATTATGGGTATAATTAAACAGCTATTCATGATTGTGCATTGAGCATTGAATCGCTTTTCAAGGCATGCATTAACATGTGTATTTATTCAAAATGGATGGTCTATATAAGAACTTCCTGTGAATGAAGAAATGACCATAAGTCTAAGCTGTTCACCTCATTCATTATGCATAGCATGAGAGCATGTAATATGTTATATTTACAACAATTAAGTGTAGTATACGTAACAAGGTAGCTGAATATGTATGATTTATATCCCTCATTAAAAAATTCTCGTGCAGGGATTGGCCAAGGATGGCTCACATAATAATAATAATAATAAAAAAAAGGATATGGTGTGAGTCAGTCATGGTATATCCTGGATATACCATGAACTGATGTCACAATTTCAAGCTATACAGCCGACTCGAGCCACAACTGTGGCTCCACAAGTATTTCTGTGTGTGTAGATCTATGTACCATGATCATGCCTAGCGAGGCACGCGATAGCATGGTACATTGCACATGTGCAGGTCGAAGGTCGCTCAGACGTAAACAACAAACATGGCTGCCTCTAGTGAGCTTAGGCTGAGATTCAGTCTTACCACTTTTAGTTTGGAATTTTTTGACGAGGGATATAAATCAAATATACCATGCACTGAGAGGCTCTGGTAATTCTGGATTCTCTTCAGTGACTGGCGTAGTACTATTTTCTTCAGGGCTGCACCCATCAGTCACCTCAGAGAATCCATAATTTCAACCAGAGCCTCTCAGTGCATAGTATATTTGATTAATATACAGACATGCATGTATGGTATTATAGTAAAGTGTAGGATATTTTTTCTTTTTTTATGACTTGATTATGCCCACTGATATAATATGGAAGACACCAGATTTTATTACATGGCATTTTATATATGATAAACAAAATAAATAAAATGTAGCTCCAGAGTAAATTAACTATACAGATGATAGAAAGCTATCGCCAAATGAGCCCATGATTGTGTTATGATTGTAAGTTGTCTGTCCAGAACTGTAAACTGAATGAATAATGACTTTCATGCCCAGTGTATATTACTGAAGAGAATAAACAAAAAAACTGCATTTTGTTTTTGTGCTCTAAAGTTATGGATCTTCTTACCACAAGAAATCTATCAAGCACCCAATATGAGCAATTATCAGACAGTGCAATCATTTTGAAGCTTTGAAAATCTCCCAACTTTTCTGGAAAAGTGGTCTGTCTGTCTGTTAAAAGCCAGAGCTTTAAACAGTGTCTGTTGGTATTTGTATAGACCCCTTGCACTGACATCACACTTACATTAGCAACTGTTGCTACCCTTGTCCTGGGGGACAAGCAAACTTTGTTTACATACTGAAGACAATTGATATTGGTGTCAGACGTCTGTAGTTCGAAGAAAACTACAGCTAAAAAAGCTTTACTACCAGATTACTTGGATAATCCGAGTCAGAAAGAAGCAAAGGATGGGTATATGCAGAAATTAGAGTTTATTAACAGTTATGATCCATACAAAATTCCTCAAAACGATTAGCGTGACGATGTACATTTGTGGCCTATTGCAAAGACGCGTACAAAAAGCCCAGAAAGTCCACCTTACCCGGGCATAAACGATACAGAATTTATCTTATAGTATCCTGATCCCCAGATCTTTAACCCGGCCACATATAAAAAGTTGTACTCCTCCATGCTCTTCCAGGTTTTCATCTGTGTGTCCATGTAGAACGATGTCTGCCAGCAGTGCCAGGTAGTTTGAGATGTCGGGGAACTCAACGGATGGATAATTTTCCAACTCGTAGGAAAAATCCTTCTTTATTAGTATGTAAGGATCTATCCTATCGCAAAGAGCAACTTTCTGAAGGTATCTTGACCATGCATTGGCCTCTAAACTGCAAAAATAGTTGGAGATGGTTTCACTAAATCTTTACATAATGACAGCCGGATCGGTTTGCCTGACCACCACTTCATTCACCGGAAGTGAACTCGTAAGCAAAAGTCACGTAACCGAATATAACCTATATTCTATTCCAGGTTAACTGCTCGCAAAGAATGAACACAAAAACCTTTAACTCTGTGGATTGTCAGTGAAAAAAATGGTAAGATCGTGGCGGCACACTGCGACTATAAGGTAGGCCTTGGACTCAGATAGCTGTTCTCACATAACATCGTTGTTATGGGCTCAAAGCTGGAGTGAAACAAAGGGATTCACTCACAGTTACAGATAAAAACACGTACTGGGTTCTTCCTACTGCTGTAAAAAAGTCTCTTAATCCTGGATCAGAGATATTTCCTTTCTAAAGAAATGCCCAAGTCAAGTTCTTAAGCCACAATCAGAAGTTCAAGGCAACGTTCCAGGGAGACATTAATACCTTTTAACAACCAAAAACAGTGCAAAACTGAACCATATTTAAGACAGATTAAGCCTTGCTTACAGGAAAGACAGTGTCTGGTTGTCCTCCAGGAGAAATTATCATGTGATGCGTGATGTCACACGCAAGGGGTCTATATTGTTCACATAGCAAAATGTTACAGATCTCATTAATGATGTAACATAATAAGGTGCAACCATTCATTTAATATTGCAATGTTAGACTTTTTATGGCTTGGAATGTTTCCAATATATTGTGAGCAAAGATTAACCTTGGGTAGCTGATGCAGGAGATAAAATTAGGTTGACAAATGGGATCAAAAAAATGGGATAGGTTTTAGTCACACTGTACTTGTTTTGGAAGGAAATACTTGTCCCACAACAACTGCATTAAAAAAACAATTACAGATTCAATATACAGTACAATGATAGTGGTGAAAAGGATTAAAGACACATTTCAGTACCAATCCAGACTCTAGTGAGGATAATTAAACCTAATGAAAACAATTAAACATCACAATTCCTGCTTTTTAACGTCTGAGTCAGATTTAACATGCAACATCACATTCTGACCATAAATACAGTATTCAGTTTTACATGTTAGCTTTAAGGACTGTAACCTGAGATAAGAAAAATGTCATCAGTGATCAACCTGTATGTTCACTGCTTCAGATGGGTTAAATGCAGAGGATGAATTTCACTGTGCTTGAAGTGTGCATATGACAAAGGTTTTTTTTTTATTTTTTGCATCATTTTGCAAAAATACCATAATTGATTATTTTGACTTGCGTGTTTTATTTATCCATGAATGATGGTTCTTGATGCAGTGCCATCTGAGCGGTTGGAGATGACTGGTGTTCAGCTTAGGCTTGTGCCCTTGCCCTTTACGCAGCAAAATTCCTCCAGATTCCTTGATTCGTTTAATGATCTGCGCCTTAGAGGGTGAAATATCCAAATCCCGTCATATCTTTCTTTGGTTTTAAACGTTTAAATTATTTTCTCACACATTTGTTGACAAACTGGAGTTCCTTGGCCCATCTTTGCTCCTCAAAGACGAGACCTTTCCTGGATACTGATTTTTGGACCAAATCATGATTACAATCACCTTTTGACATTTGTCTATTTCAAAACATCATTATGTAATTGCTTTACCTCATTACTAGCCGTAAAGTGTCCCATCCCAACTTTTTTTTTTTTTGGGAATGTGTTGCAGGCCTGAAATGCAAGAATGGATGTATATTAACAAATGAAATAAAGTTGACCAGACGAAACATCTTGGATTCATACTGTCTGCAGTGAAATACAAGTCAAAGTAAACTTAAGTCTCGTGTATTTGTTGTTTTGGCATTTTTCATACCGTCTAAACTTTGTTATTTGGGGTTGTAATAGCAGTGTGTGTGTGTGGTCCCCTTTCTCCAGGCCATTGCTGTCCTGTCATTTAACTGTCCTCCCTCCTCGGATGCTATTTATAGTAGCAACAAAGTACTTCAGATATGTATCTATAAGTAACTTCAGCCTCTCTCTCTGTCTGTCTGTCTGTCTCTTTCTCTCCAAACTAACTTTGACCCTACTCTGTTACAGCCAATATTAACTCTTTGGTGATCTGACCAAATGCAGATTCAACTGAATCTAGCACCTGACAGGATCTTTTTGAAAAAGTCGTGTGGGCGGGGGAATTTTATACATCATCTCATTATCTCTAGCCGCTTTATTTTAATACATCATTTTCAATAAAAATATCAATTAAATTTTCCATTCACTTCCAATTTTATTATAACATGATCCCTTTGGAAAGTTATGGAAAATAAATATTTTCTGCTAAAATGTGTGGGAACCCTGTTATGACTTGTCATAATATGTTTGTTCATTGGAGCTAGCACTTACTTGTTAGCTCATCCGGCCGACAGGCGATGAGCTTTTGCCATCGTGTTGTCTGGCGTCATCCACATTTTCATGAAAATCGCTTCTTCTTCTCTCAATTCTTCACTTTTTTTTTTTTTTGTCTTTGTTGTTGTTATTCTTTTTGGCAGGAAGGTAGGTCTGCCTGGGGTGCATGTAGGTTCTACCCAAATTTGCATAATTACAATTAATAATGAAGATATTGCGTAATTAAGCCCTAACGAGCAGTTTCCACACACATCGCTTCTTCTCCCTCAATTCTTCACCCATTTCTGGCATAAAGGTGGGGTACCCAGGGTGCATCTAACGTCTACCCAGATTTGCTTAACTACAATTATTATTGAAGTTATGGACTAAGTAAACCTTATTGAGCAGTTCAACAAAAATCGCTTCTTCTCAGTCAATTCCTCACCGTTTTGGATTCTTTCTGGCAAATAGGTCGGTATTCCTAGGGTGGATATTGCTCCTATATAAGTTGTATAGAGCGTATATAGCTTGCAACATTTATTGTGCAAAGTGGCCCACTTTAGATCGGGCCTTCTGGACTAGACGGGGCCGAAGTGAGCTACACTGTCATTGACGCTCTCGTTTAATTTTCTTTTAAGGGTGTAACTTAAAAATCAGTGAAGCTAGAAATTTAATTTGCACACTATGTATGGCTGTAACTGAAGAGCACTTTGCTGCATAAATAGTCAATCAACGAGTTGACTAGTCTTCTATTCTTTTTATCAATGGTCAAATTAATCGTAAATCCACCCCTAAGTCCTAAAGAGTAACTAAAGTCTCAGAATCGGGTTCACTTGGATCCATACACTGAGTAAAACTCACCTTGTTGTGTCCAGCTGGACTGAGCTCTATCTGTCAATTGCTTCCTCTTCCTTTCTTCCTCTCTTCCAGTCTCTTTTCATGCACAAACTCTGCACACGCTTACATCTCTGCCAGCTGATCCCTAAAGAAACACCATACATAACACAACCGTCACATGCAATCTTTTCTATTGGATTTTTTTTTTTCCTTGAAGTTCTCAAAGTGAATACCACATAGACAAATCAGCATTCGGTTCATGTGACAGCTTTTATATATCATTTTATATTAGTTTTGTCAATGGCTTGTTTTTACACTGGATTTTACGAACAGCGCAGCTTTCGAAGGCACAATAACTGCTTTCATTTCATTGTAAAATCCGCCAAAAGCCCAATTAGATGTTTAGAGAGAAAAATACGACTTTCAATTTACCAAAACAAACCACTCACTAAGTTAATAAAAAGACATTATCATCCATCTTGTGCTCTTATTAGATTGTGCATTTCTGCATGCAACCCTTTCAAAGGGAAAACAGTGGCTTCTGGCTTTATAAAAAAAAAAAAGCCATAAGAGAGCATTCAGCAGTCTGAGAACCTTACTGACAAAGACAGTCAGAGTGATAAAAAGGAATTATATAGCCTTTTAGAGACATCTTATGGCTGAAAACCCTTTTGGGTTTTTTTTTTTGAAACAGGAAGCGTCTGTCTATGTAGACTACCATTTACAGACATCTTCATCGATGTACTACTGAAACAACGCAGCTCTTATTCGCTCATATAAAGTTCTTCTGAGAGTCGACTGAATTAGTCTATCCTCAAGAGAAAACTAATTTGCCATTCATCTCTCCTTCGCCAAGGGCTCTCCAGAAACACAACCGGTCACATTCGCATTAGGATGGATGTCAGGCAGAGTCTTTTTCCCCCACAATCACAATATGGTAGAAGAGATCATTGGGCATCGACATCATCTTGAGGCAAAGCCAGATATTCTAGGAAGCGTGTTCTATCATGTCAAAGAGCCAGCATGCACTATAGGTGTGTTTTAGTCTTTAAAGCAATCATCCTCGTTCACTCCCACCACCATGCTAACACTGCCATGCCGATACAGTATACGCTAATTTGCGAATACTTTCTTTAAGTCACATCAGGGCTGAAATCAACATAATAAAAAGACCACCTAATGACCATACATTCCTCTTTTATACCGGATAAATAACCAAAACCATAATAAATAAAAGAAATTATTATAGCTGCTAATTACAATGCTAATTATATTGCTAATTAGCTCAGCGTGATGTATGCCGCCATAACAGTTCACACAGAAAGGGCAAGAACAAAGTCAAAATGGACGTCTGAGACGCATGAGCGCACCGTGTGTTGTGGTTTTAAAATGA
Source organism: Sciades proops (assembly GCA_027576175.1). Classification (NCBI taxonomy): domain Eukaryota; kingdom Metazoa; phylum Chordata; class Actinopteri; order Siluriformes; family Ariidae; genus Sciades; species Sciades proops. The sequence continues at coordinate 64,729,131 of JAODOF010000012.1, read as the reverse complement.
CATTAGCGCTGAATGACAATCAGTCCGTGTCGGTACAACGTAAAGCTTCGAGTTTTAATCTGTTTTCAGATTTGAAGGGTTGTTTTGGGTTTTTTTTTTGAACGGTTTTTGAAAAATAGACTCCATTTTGCAGTGCATCATTAAACAGGAACATCAGAAGAGCTTCTAATATGTTAAAACTAAAGTTTAATTATCGTCATAAGTCTGAATCAAGTTGTTTCCTTCTTTAATGACAGTCCTTTATCTCTCTAGCTTTATCAAATGCGACACAAGTAAAAATGTAATGTCGAGGAATTTAATCCTAATTACTAACAGATTATAACTATCATCTCTTCTAGTCATCTTATCTGCAATTTGGTATCTGCTGCAAGTTTCACACGTTCACACTAGGAGTGAGCAATATGACAAAAATAGCATATCGTCACTCTTAAAACATTTCCAATACACATGATAGGTAGTATAGTGTACACTTCATAAGAAACGTCTAGACAAACACTAATGCTACATTACTTGAAAAACTGTAAAAATGTAGGTTGATGATACTTTTTCTAAATATTATATTCAACAAAAGAATATATACAGTATGTGCGTGCATGTGTAGATATATATGGAGATTTTTGATGCACGCACGCAACCACACACACACACACACACACACACACAGGATAAACAAGTGTCATTGTTGTCTTTGATCAAACGAAGCTGCTTTATTTGCCTATACACCGCATTGCAGTGGTTCTGATGACCTACAGAAGAAAATAAAAGCGGAACCCTTAAGTCTTCTACAGAAAATGCTGCCACGTTTTATATACCTGAATCAAACGGATCCAGTAAAAGCAAAATGGAAAGGAGAATTAAAAAAACAAAACAAAACAAAAAAAACCAGCACACCAGACTCAGGAAGAATGGCATTATTCATCTCATGTTTAGTGACTGTCTAGTCGGATATGAAAAACCCGTTGATTATATAGGAGTACGGCTTGATGTGTCGCAACATGAAATGTTTTTTGCCACATTTCTTAAGCATGATCTCATAAACTGCAAATAAGCACACACCCAAAAGGTACATTTGGGAGAAAAAAATCTTGAAGCAATGGCCTACTCTGAAACATGAGCAATTTTTAAATATGAAACGCACACACACACTGAAAAGGGATCAACATGAGTCAAGGGCTAAGCTTATTTAAAACAAACAAACAAACAAAAACCCATTCAAATCAATGTTTACTGTCCATCGTATACACACACACACGCCCTTTGTCTGACCCAGAAATCATTTCAACATTTTTTAACACGTGCGTCATGATACTACAAGATAAGTGTCAATAATCCTTGCTAAATTTCAGTTATTTGTTGTTCAGATTTGGTTCCTGATAAATGACAGTTACAAGAAATGCTAGTTCAACAGGACAACGTTTAGTGTGTCAGACGACTTACTTTGATCCAGAAAACCACCCCGTTTTGTAGCCGATGTGTTGTTTGCCTTAAAAACAGTGCCGTATCAGCAAATTGGAGGGTGGATGTTTGCAGTGGCTCGTGTTTAGATCCGTGTTCAGTGAACATCAGGAACCTTTATCTGAACCTCCTGAAGCTTATCAAAGTAATAACGGCTATAATGTTGTACCGCAATTAACACATTCTTTACAACAATAGCATCAGCCACATTTTATACAAAACTCAACAGAAATCAGTGTTGATTCTCTGAGCTTTAAAAAAAGCATTATTCATCAT
>JAODOF010000012.1:64702981-64714741 GCA_027576175.1 Sciades proops | reverse complement strand
AATAATAATTCTTGAAAAATAAAAAAAGATACATTCTTACCATCAAATACTTTCATTCCATATTTTGTTGCTTTTTTGTATTTTTTGGGGTTTTGTTTTCAAGTAGAGTTTTTATTTTGTCCTCAGTTGGTTCAGCAACATGCTCTGCCATTTTGTTTTTCTCTACTTATGGTATATGAGCTGATATCCTAGTAGTAGAGTAGCCAATCAGAGCGCATAATTGTTCATATCCAGTGAATGTGGATAGAATAATTAACAGTTGTTCCACAAAATCGAGTCGTACATGAGCTGATAATCGACGAGGCATGTAGCACCAAGTTGACTATAAGCCATGTATGACAAGGTTGAGTGGAGTAACTGTTTTATTCTATCCACATTCACTGGATTTTAAGAAACAGAGCATTTTTATTTTTATTTTTTACAAATTTGATAAATAAAACAATGCCCCCATCACCGGAATTCTAATCTCTTCACCTGCAGCCAATTACCCTGCAATCACCAACCTTACATAAGCTCAGCAAACACTCACTGCAGTTGCAAAGTATCGTTTTGTGTCCCGTACCTGACTTTACCAAGCCTTCTGTTTATCTACTGACTTCCTGTTAATGACCTCTGTTCCTGATCTCATTTGACTTTGTCTTCTTGTCTGCCCTACGCTGCGCTGTTCGCCGGTATATCGACCCACGCCTGTTTCCTGACTACAATTTCTGACTCATGTTTTGGCTTTGTCTGCAGTTTGAGTCGCACCCGCTCTTCCCTGCAAATGCCTCTGTAAGTGCCTGCGATCTGACAGGATACTTCGCCATCATGGATGCAGCAGAGGAAGTTAAGCAGACTGCAATCCATGCACAGGGGCATTTGTTAGGAGAGCACCAGCAGATGATTAGCGATCTAAACACCAGGATGTCACAAGTCGCTGCTGTGGTGTCGCAGGCTGTCCTCATACGCCCCTCATTGCCTGCCGGTATGCCTCGTAGCATTCTTCTGCCTGAGAAGTTCTCTGGGGAGGTTTCCAATTGCAAAGGATTCCTTCTTTAATGTTCACTATATTTCTCTGCTCTCATTGGAGTCACAGATGAACACAAGATCTCCCAGTTCATCAGTCTTCTCACTGGTAAGGCTCTTCAGTGGACAAGCACTGTTTGGATACACAGGGTTGAACACACTACATCCTATGACCATTTTCTAAAGTTGTTCACGAGAGTGTTTGATCATCAGCCTGAGGGTATAGAAGTTGGAGAGAGCCTGCTGACAATCCAACAGGGAGAAAGGACCGTTGCCAAATATGCACTGGATTTTCACACCTTGGCTGCCGGCAATGGCTGGAATGAGCCAACCTTGAAAGCTACATTTTGACAAGGTTTGTGTCTAGAGGTGCTCAGTGAGCAAGCATGCTGCGATGAACATCTCTCACTGAATTCTCTCATTGTTCTGGCCATCCACTTGGATCATCTCCTCTGTAAATGACCCTCACTGCAACTACCTTCAACCTCCTCTCCCAGCATGAACTTTGGAACTCCCATGGAGATCTCCCGCACATGATTGCAGAAGTCAGAAAGGGAGAGGAGAAGAAGGGAGGGTCTCTACTTCTACTGCAGAGAGACTGGTCATCGGCTCTAAGTGCCCTGCTCAGCCCCCATGGGATCGTCAGCCAAGCAAGGCTTCCAGCCCCGTTAACCCGGTGAGTCCAGAAACGTCTCACAGCTCACAGTCTTTCCAAGTACCAGTGTTATTAAAGCTACCAAACTCGACCCATGCACTTTCTGCCTTCATTGACTCAGGGGCCAAGGGAAACTTCATAAACAGTGCTATTATACAGAGGTATCAACTCACCACCCACACCCTTCTGAGACCCATCAAACTGAAAGTTATTGATGGGGGCCCCATAGGGGAAGGACTGATCTCAACTCAAACGACTTCCCTTGAGATTCAAGTAGGAGCCATACACACTGAATGGATAACTCTCCTTGTCACCCCAACTTCAAATCATGACATCATCCTAGGATATCCATGGCTCCAACTACACAACCCTCTGATCTCATGGCAACAATGGGACATTCTTCAGTGGTCACCCTCTTGTCTGCAAAACTGCCTGAAACTTCCCCAGGGCACACTCTCTTCCACCTTGGTAGAGAGCCCTCAGCCTGACTCCCTCAACAACATCCCAACATGTTATGTGGATCTCAAGGAGGTATTCAGCAAAGGGAAAGCCTGTGGTCTACCTCTGCATCGCTCCTATGACTGTGCCATCAACCTCTTCCCAAGTACGACTTCTCCACGAAACTGCATCTACCCTTTTTCGTTAGCAGAACAAGCAGTGATGGAGGAGTACATACAAGAAGCTCTGCAGCAGGGGTATATCCAATACTCTACATTTCCAGCTTTAGCAGGGTTTTTCTTTGTGGAAAAGAAAGGAGCAGGCCTCCAGCTATGTACTGTATAGATTATCGAGGCCTGAACCAGATCACTGTCAAGTATCCCTATCCACTTCCATTGGTTCCATCAGCTCTAGAACAACTCAGATTGGCCAAAATATTCTCCAAAGTTGACCTTTGCAGCACTTACAACTTGGTCAGGATACGTGAGGGTGATGAGTGGAAGACCGCTTTTAACACCATGGTGGGTCACTTCGAATATTTGGTCATGCTTTATGGCCTGTCTTGTGCGCCCAGTGTCTTCCAGTTCCTCATCAACGACGTGCTGAGGGACATGTTGGGGAGGTTCGTAATCACCTATATCGATGACATCCTGATCTACTCCCCAGATGAAAGCACCCATCACGAGCATGTCAGATCTGTCCTCGCTCACCTGCTCCAGCACCACCTGAATGTTAAAGCTGAGAAATGTGAATTTCATGTCCACTAGATCTCGTTCCTGGGATACGTCATCAGCTCGGAGGGGGTGAGTATGGATCAAGTCAAGGTCGCTGCTGTGATATCTTGGCCCACTCCCACTTCCATCAAGGAGCTTCAATGCTTTCTGGGGTTCGCCAACTTCTACTGCCGCTTCATCCATGGCTTCAGCTCTGTTGCAGCTGCTCTCAGTAGTCTCCTCTACTGAAGTCCAGCAGCTGATCAGGCTTTCAGCAAGCTGAAAGAAGCTTTCACAACAGCCCCTATACTTCAACACCCAGATCCTTCTAAGTCATTTGTCATGGAGGTGGACACATCAGAAACAGGAGTCAGAGGGGTTCTATCGCAGCACCTTGGAGAATGACCTAAGTTACATCCCATCGCCTTCTACTCAAAGAAACTCACACCTACCGAGCAAAACTACGATATCGGGAATTGAGAACTCTTGGCTGTTAAGCTGGCCCTGGAGTAGTGGAGGCACTGGCTGGACCCATTCACTATCCTGACAAACCACAAGAACTTGGAATATCTGAGGACAGCTAAATGATTAAACTTGTGTCAGGCCAGATGGGCCCTGTTCTTCACCAGATTCCAGTTTACCATTTCCTATTGTCCAGGTTCCAGAAACATCAAAGCAGACACTCTCTCCAGAATTCACACTTCCACACCTCAGCCATCAGAACCTGCCACAATCTTCCACCCGAATGTTTTCTGCAAGCCATCACCTGGGATGTCGACAAAGAAATCAGACAAGCTCAAACCCAAAAGAGTGGGCATGTTTCCTTCCTTGGGCCGAGTACGCACAAAATTCTCTCAAACGTTCTGCCACTCAGTTAATTCCATTTCAGTGTGTACTTGGCTACCAACCCCCACTCTTCCCGTGGGACAACACTCCCACACAGATTCCAGCCCTTGATGCATGTTTCCATAAAAGTCAACAAGTCTGGAAGGAGGTACACCAGAGGATGGAGGAGGTGAATGTCAGGTATAAACACTATGCCGACAAGCACAGAAGTGCCACTCCAGCACAGAAGTGCCACTCCAGAATATGCCCCAAGTGACAGAGTATGGGTGTCCACAAAAAACCTCAGAGCTCTAAACTCTTGCAAGAAGTTACAGGCCAGATTCATTGGCCCATTCAAGGTACTCCACAGAATCAACGAGGTCTCATACAGACTCGAGCTTTCTCCTCACAGCAGAATGTTACCCACCTTCCATGTATCATGCCTCAAACCTGCTGTCCAAGGGCCCTTAGCCTCAGACACACCCACCCAAGAAAACCCCTCCCCAGACATTGAAAGCAAACCCATTTACCAAGTGAACAAGATCCTCAACTCTTGCCGCAGACAGGGGCAGCTCGAGTACATGGTCGACTGGGAAGGTTATGGCCCAGAGAAACACAGTTGGGTCAATTCCAAGGGCATCTTAGACCGACTCCTCACTCAAGAATTCCACAGCCAGCATCCTGAAAAGCCCACATGAGGTCGACCAAGGAAAGAGATTGCTCCGTGTGTGTATGTTTGGGTTGTTGTTCTGTCAGTAACAGCACTGAAAACCTGAGTTCGGAGCAGCCTCCAAACATGGCCATTCCAGACTACACTTCCCAAGAGCCACAGCACCCCCCCGTCACCGGAATTCTCATCTATTCACCTGCAGCCAATTACTCCGCAATCACCAACCCTATATAAGCTCAGCAAACACTCACTCCAGTTGCAAAGTATTGTTCTGTGTCCCGTACCTGACTTTACCAAGCCTTCTGTTTCTCTACTGACTTCCTGTTAACAACCTCTGTTCCTGATCTCATTTGACTTCATCTTCTCGTCTGCCCTACGCTGCACTGTTTGCCGATATATCGACCCTCACCTGTTTCCTGACTACGATTTCTGACTCATGTTTTGGCTTTGTCTGCAGTTTGCATCACATCCGCTCTCCTCTGCAGTTGCATCCGTAAGTGCCTGCGATCTGACAAAATGACGATAGCAATTTGTGAAAAATACTATCATAATAATTCTTGAAAATGAAAAAAGAGACGTTCTTACAATCAAATACTTTTATTTCATATTTTGTTGCTTTTTATTTATTTATTTATTTTTTTGCAGTTTTCTTTTTCTTTAGGGTTTTTTGGCAGTTGGCAAACCAACTTAAAGGTGCATTACCTCCACCGACTGGGCTGGAGTGTGGAACAGGAGATACTGGGGAAAAAACTATATTCTTTTAGCTATTTCTGTTTCTTTTAAATACTTGACAACAATTTTGGGGGTTTTGTTTTTGAGTAGAGTTTTCATTTTATCCTCAGCTGGTTCAGCAACACGCTCCGCCATTTTGTTTTTCTCTACTCACGGTATATGAGCTGATAGCGCAGTAGTAGAGTAGCCAATCAGAGTGCGCGATTGCTCATATTCAGTGAATGTGGATAGAATAATTGTATTTATACAGTATTTAGTAATAAATCACATACTCAATTACAATAACTAAGATAAACAGTATAAGTAAATACAGTAGGTATATTAGAAAAATGTGCAGAACACAGAAGTACTGGTGCATTATATTAAATATTGTTCATGTGCAAAAAGTGACAACAGCATGAGATACAGGACCAGTCAAAAGTTTGGACACCCCTACTCTACTCCTTCATCGGATTTTCTGGACAGTATTTTGTATTTTCTCCATTGTAGAACAATACTGAAGACATCAAAACTATGACATAACATCTGGAACATATATAGAATTATGCGGTAAACAAAAACATGTTAAAAAACAAAAAATGTTTCATATTTTAGATTCTTCAAAGTAGCCACCGTTTACCTTGATGACGCTTTGTACACTATTGGCATTATCTTAACCAGCATCATGAGGTCATCACCTTGAATGCTTTTCAGTTAACAACTGTGCCTCGTCAAAAGTTAATTAGTGCAATTTCTTTCATTCTTAATGCATTTGAGATCAAACAGTAAATAGTAAATAATAAAAATACAGTAAATAGCCCTATTCCACAACTGTAGTGATCCATGTTATGTCAAGAACCACTCAACTGAGTAAAGAGAAACAACATCCATCATTACTTTAAGACATGAAGTGTCTATTAATTAATAAAAATAAAGAAAAAACATCGACTTAGAAGGTGTGTCCAAACTTTTGACTGTATATTGTGCATGTCTTAGAAAAATAAAATAAAAGAAAACAGAAATGTCTACAAAGCTGGCCATGGCAAGTCAATCAATTGGAGTAAGCCTGAATAGTCTTGTATAGCAGCTCATAGTTGGCATTCTTTTACTCAGTATCTTGGACCTTTTCATAGACGCTTTTTACTACATGTTTTCACTGATCCAAGCATTCAGTCATGCTACAGAATTTAAAAGGCACTTCCAAAGATTTCAAGGACATGCAACACAGAAAATATGCCTCATGTAATACATTTTGCAAAACAGAAGCATTTTGGAACTAATGGATAAATGTTTTCCGCAAACCATTTTCTGTGGTTCTTTACCTAGTTTGCTGGCCTTGGCAACTAGTGGGAGAAAATCCTTGGAGGTATAAAATCCCTGCTCCATAGAAAGGCCTTCAAAGATTTTGTGCCTGTTAGCTTGAGGTAGACCTGTAGTAAGAAAAAAAAAAATCATGAATGCCAGCTGTAATTTAAAAACATTTCCTTGCAAACAGAGGAAAATTATTAACTTTATTAAATTAAATATTTCAACTGTTTGCTTCCATAAAACATTCTTTGTTATAAATTAAACCATGCACATATATACAAGGTAAACTTCATGCCCAGGTAGAGCTTGCTGTCGAGAATGCATGCTCCTCATTTTGAACTCCCATCATGAGAACACGCTTCATTTTCTCACTTTACACCTTCGAGTTAAGTACAGCTTGCTTTAGTGCATCCCTATGCTCCTTTTCCCCTACTTTTATCCCCTGTATGTGCACACTCCTCTGTCCACAGAGAAAGCAGCTTGCCTTCGTCCATCACTCTGTCTCTCACACACACACACACACACACACACACACAGTCAGAAATCCCTGTGTCATGCTTTCTGCTTCAAAGATCTGCTCTGTAAACTGTCATTAACCTCATCACACAACCTTGTCATTATCCTCGTGGTCTAGAAATAAGCAATATTTAAATACAAGCTTCAAAAATGTCTAACAAAGCTTTTGATTTGTCATAACCCGTCATTATCACTTCCATTCACAAGAAACAGATGATAATAAAGCTGAAGCTTGGGCATGGAAGATTTATTTAAGAGGTGTTTAAAAGCAGCAAATACGGATTATTACGTGATACAAATTCACTCCAAATGTGATTACAAAGGCTTTTTCAAGGAATCAAAATTTTCTAGCGGAGAAAGATGAGAACTGCATGAGATGCATTTTTATCTGGAGAGAAAGCAGAAGGTTGGCTTTTGAGCTGTTAAGTGACTGAGAGAGGGAAGAGTGAAGTGTCTCCTGTCAAAATCAATTAGCTTTTTTTCTGCATACACTTCAGTGTTAATTTGATTTTAAGAAAATGCCCTGGCAAAGTTCTGCATTACAACACGCTTTAATGGATTTTATTGTCTCTAATTCTCCACTCGGACACTTTCCGCCCAATTTGTGCAGATCATGGAGGCACATGGCACGATAGCATGATGAATCCTCCCTCATGCTGATCTTGTTAGGTTCAAATTCCTAATTTAGCCTTTTTTTTTTTGGCTTGGAGAACACGGCAATGATGCTTTTTGAGAGATTAATACATACCCCATGATTAAGAAAGTTACACTCATTATGCATGAAACTAGTCATTAAATCATACAGTAATTAGGTAGCCACATTTCATCAAGACAAAATCACACCTTCACCATCATCAATAACACAGTAATTAGCGAGTGTTTCGAAGTTAGTCACACCAAGAAAAGCCTGCATTTCTGTTCCCAAGGAGTATCACTTATCAACCACCTAATCAGCCTGCCAACCCTGTTCGAGGTGATTTAATATGGCTGTTGTCCAGTATACATGTCTAAGAGAGAATCTACAGCATATGTCAAGCCATATATAGGAGTAGCATTACTGAGTATTATTACCGCTGTGCAAATGAACTATAAATGCTACAATGGAAAGAATGCTACATCGAGCACAGTGCTCATATAAACTAATGACCTGTTAATAAGCTGGAAACTTGTATATAGACATTCTCTAAGTTAAAATACTTGTAAAATAACAATCTACAAGACATAACCATTACACCTGGGACTGTTTACTGGTAGAAGAATAAGTACATTTCTAACCTTTGCAGTTACGATGAACTTTTTTTTTTCTTAAACCACAGCTGCTAAAGTTAATTGACTAATGTATTTAAATACAAATCTCATATACCTGTCAGTAATTTGGAGCAAGTCAGTTTCACTATAGAACAGTTAAAGCCATACTGATAGTATTCTAAAAAGGAGCGTGCTTCTGTACAATAATGCTTCAGGTGTGAAATGTTCTCCCTTTACATGTTGTTTATAGTCGATAACACACTTCTTCTGAAAGCAGATATGCAGCAAACTTCTAATACATTCTCATACATATAAAATGGCCAGCGGCGCATAAGTAACACGAACAAACAAATGCATCTGCAAATTCATCATGGCTGACTTCCTCTGAGCACACTCTTTATGCTAGTGTGGAAGAATCCAGAAGTTATGGCACATTAACCTTTCCAGTCATTTCATCCTTTGCTGACAGGTAGGATACTGCATACTGCTCTCCATTAGCATTCCCTGTCAGGTACAAAAAAAAAAATCAAGGAACCCCCCCAAAAAAATTTTTTTAAGTAAGTAAATAAATAAATAAATAACAATAGCGGGAACCTGGGAACCATGCCTTAACAAAGCAGATTTTTACAAAAGTGTGCCTGTGTGTGACAGCTCTTTTTGAACATAATGTGTCTCCATTTGTCCTGAGCTGCATGGTGTTCTGCTCCGCACCGACTCCTGCATGGAGCCAGGCTGCAGCAGGCATGCGCCATGGCCTCATTCTTTATGAAAATTCGAAAACAATAAATCATCCATTGGGAAAGCTTCACTACTGTGCAGGCTCTCCTTCGTTAATCATGCATTATCAGTGAGCATCAGTGATGGAGATGGATGAGAGATGGAGCAGGGGGATCTCAGCTACCTTCATCCACTGAGCAGTCCCTGACCCTTCTCACCCTTATGAATTGCACAAAGATGAACAAGCGACAAAGGCCACTGTGTCAAATATTGCAGAGTCACACTAAGTGCATTAAAATTTAACAAAAATAAAGACCTTATCGGCAGCAAATGCCCTCTTTCTGACGTATTCATTAACCTTGTCTTTAGTAAAGAAAGGCATTCTCAAAGCAAACACAGTGAGAAAATGGCTTCCCCCTTTGTATAGAAGCTAATCAAGGTCACACAATTTATGCTCTTTGATAAATACAAAAATGACTGTTACTCTCGATGGGCTCCTTTGCAGAAAGATTTCAAAGATACGTTTTAAGACACGTTTTTGAGGCAAAATTGTACAGCCTTTGAGAAATGTATAAAATAAAATCTATTGACTAAAGAGTCTGTAATGACCATGGAAAGCACTAAGCATCTATTGATTGACTTCATAATTATAATACTTGAACATATGAAAATTTGACATACTCAATATAACCTTGTTTTTCATGTGCCATTGTGTATTGATCGAGTCATCTCCCTGTTTCTGTTTCCACTCTACAATGATGCACTGTCGTTTCTCTTTACTGAGTTGAGCAGATCTTGACATAATATGGATTACTGCAGTTGTGTAATAGGGCTATTTACTGTATTTTATTATTTATTACAGGACACTTTTTCAATGGAATAAAAATACGTATTCTCTTCCCTTCTAGCGGGTTTCATTCATTTGGCTTGACAGCATGCAATATTGTTAGCATATCGCTTATCCTACAGTGTTGAATATGGTTTACAATATTGCATGGTTGTCAAGACAACATGATGTCACAAGTCGGAGACGTAAAACTTCTGCGCTAGCGAGCGACAATTTGTAAACAAACATGGCCACCAGGTTTGCTTCATTAAATATGAAAGATTTTGAAAGAATTTTGAATGAGAAAGATGCACTGAACACCCAAAAGGAATGTGTCTGTATAATAATAATAATAATAATAATAATAATAATAATAATAATAATAATGGCTGGATTTTTTTTGTGGTATATCAGATATATTCCATTCAGCTAGCATGATACTGAATGAGTCGAAGACAAGTTTAGTATCATGCTAGCTGAATGGAATATATATCTGATATACCATGGAAAAAAAAAAAAAGCCAGCCAATATTATTTAAATATGTCACATCGCAGATCTGCGATTGTATCTCGCATGAAGAATGTGAGTTTTTCCAACATGAGAAGATAAACTTCATATCTTCAAGCCAACAAGTGATTTTCATTTTATTATATCAACACATTCACAAACAAAAAGTACCCAAATTTATCAAAACCATTCAGCGATTTCCTCATGAGCGATATATGGAGATTTGTCACGGTTTGGGTTCTCCATGTCCCGGATGTAGCTTGTATACGAGTGGCGTATTTCCCAGTAAAACACTCAGGTCCATATAATATACATTTATCCATACTGATTACATTGCTGTCTATCTTCTTCAGTGGCTACAGAAAGTGTCAGTTGATGTAATCCCTCCAAGACCAGACATCGTATGATAAATCAGGGGTGCTTACCTTTACTAATGGCCTCCAACAGCCACTTCTGTATGAATCAGAAAAACAGTGTGTGAGTACAGTAGTTTAGTTTAACAGAGTTCGTCATAAATCCATACAAAGCTGATTGACAGGTGAAAATTATAGGACGGATAGTCCCAATTGACAATTTTCCCTTGCGCAAATACAAAAAAAATATTGTTGCTGATAATTTATTTTCATAGTTTATGTATGCAATGCTTAAACAATGAAAAAAGTTTAATATCCTATTATTAATAAAATAGATAACTGACTATGGTGGCCAGTATGTAGGTAGCTTTTCAAAGTACGAAGTCGACTCTTAAATACAGTTAAACTGGTTGCGTTCTTAATGTTTGAAGAAAGGCTATTCCATAGTTAACAGTTCTTGGGAAATAAGATTCCCAAAAGTAGTTCTGTTTATGACTGGAAAGAGGACGGTAGTTAGCAGCATCAAAGTTCCGAATGAAATAGCAAGATGTAGCAGGAATTAGCAAGCTGGAAAAATTTGCAGTAGTGCCAGACCGAATCTTGTAAGACAGTATCAAGTCACTAATCTCACGCCTATGTTCCAACAGTAAAAGTTTCAGAGATTTAAGTCTATGTAGCAGGCATCAGAGGGAGGGTAATTTAAGATAAACTAGTTGCATGTCTCTGAATGTTCTCTATTAGAGCTTTGTGCTTTACTGTGTATGGTGACCATAAGTTACACGCATATTCAAGGCAGGGCCTCACTAAGGTACAGTAGAGGAGCTGCCTTGTCGCAGTACCACGTATGTCCCAGCAGACACGCTTCACAAGCCCTAACAATTTGTTAACCTTTGCACACATGTGCTCGATGCGAGTTTCCCATGACAGATCCTTGGTCACAAGTACACCGAGATCTGTTGTCTGAGTTGCAGATTCAAGGACCTGTCCATCCAGGTGGTACGTTTGCTTGATGTTTTTTTTTTTTCTTCCAAGACATTTGTAAAAAACACTTCGAAGTACTGAATTTCATTCCATGGTCTAGACTCCAATTATGTAACGAGTCTACAGTGCTCAGCGTAAATGAGTACACCCCCTTTGAAAAGTAACATTTTAAACAATATCTCAATGAAGACAAACAATTTCCAAAATGATGACAAGACAAAGTTTAATATAACATCTGTTTAACTTATAACGTGAAAGTAAGGTTAATAATATAACTTAGATTACA
>JAODOF010000012.1:64651500-64662501 GCA_027576175.1 Sciades proops | reverse complement strand
CACCCGGAGGAAACCCACGCGGACACGGGGAGAACATGCAAACTCCGCACAGAAAGGCCCTCGCCGGCCACGGGGCTTGAACCCAGGACCTTCTTGCTGTGAGGCGACAGCGCTAACCACTACACCACCATGCCGCCCCGGACCCAATATGTAAATCAAAATAATTAGGACATTCGTTTATTTATTCAGAAGCAAGTTCAATCACTAAGAAAAAGCTTACATGGCATGTAGTGTGATTTTCTTCAAACTTGCTAATACAGCTTTAAATTCTTTACTCATATTAAAATGGAAATGCGCCATCTCTTAATATTTTTATATATTTTAAAAGTGAAAAAACGTCTGCCTCGTTACACACTGTTTAATTTGCTTTCATCAAGAAACCAAATAGTTTTCTGAAACCTTAACTAGGCTAAGTAACCCTATTCCTCAACTCTCGATGTTAGCTAGCATGATAATAGCTCTGACCGTTTACTGTACACGTCAGGTAAATCCTAAGAGCTAACATCTGAGACAGGAGGAACAAAACTACACACAAGTGCTATATACACTTTGATCAAGGTTGTGTTATGCTAGCTAGCTATTAGCATTCAACTTCTTCTTTAGCGTTCTGCCTGATGGCAAGTCCTCTCTGACAGCTTCAGCCATCAAAGTTTCTCGGGAAGAACTACAGGAGTGTTTTCCCGTTGCCTTCTACGGGTTATTATAGAGGTTTTTTCCTCTCAACCATTTACATTCACACCTATGGGCAATGACCCTAACCCATAACTACGTCATCGCTTGTTTACTGCAATGCATTATGGGCGATACCCGGGGTCAGCTCAGCCGTATTGTTTACTTTTGCCTTTGTTAAACACTGCATTGTTCTGTCTAATCGGTTTTAACCATGCCTAAAATGAATTGCTGTGTCCCTTGCCGTGTCTCCAGAACAAAGAGAACACCTAGTTTGAGAAAAAGAGAAGAAAGAAATGGATACGTTTAATCCGTAACGCAAACCTTCGAACTGAATTGAAATGGACAAGTGTTTGCAGCTTACATTTCTCTGGTGGGAAAAAGATGTACTTAAACTGTGACCCAGCAATATTTCCATGGTCTGCGGAATGGCCTTCGGTTATAGATGATCATAACAATTGACACTGTTCATCATCTGAAACTAGCGATATTCCAAAGCCTGTAAAACAAAGAAGCATTCTTCAGCCTTTGCCTCTTAACGTACCAAAGCACTTGGCAGCCAAACGAGCCTGTTGGACCAATAAAACTCTCAAACCACAAAGGGTTCTCTCTTTCGGGTATGTATAATGTTCAGTGTACAGTACCTCACTAGCAGCATTTATTGAAGTAAATGCATTTATATTGAACATGACATGGCAGATCAGCGGGTTTCTGAAGATTTTTTTAAAAATGTTTCCTGATATCAAGTTTTATTTACCTAATCACTCATTTATAAATATTTTGATGCTGTTCATCTGGGCCTGGGATCACAAAGCAATCTTGGACTTTAGTCAAAAGTTGTTTTTTCATAATAGTTTCACTTACTGCATCTGTAACTTTCATTGTGCTGGATCAAGATTAAGTACAAAGCTAAGCTTTCATTCGAACAAAGCTTCTTAGAAAATGGTAAGGAATAACTGAAGATTAAAAGAAACGAATTTAGACTTAAGTCTAAGATTGCTTCATGATCCCGGGGCTTGTAGTCTGGGGGTGTAAAAAAAAAAAAACCTTCTTGTCTTTTCACCAAGCTTGATTTGAATTTTGGTTTTCCTGCTGTAAACCCTCGACATGTTATCCACCTCTTTAAATCACCAATTTCATTGTCTTCCACAAAAGAGCATGGCAAAATTGCTCCCCTCACATCTAATCTGACATCCACTTTATCGCTCAACTGCCAACCCCGGCTATCCTCCATAATGCATTGCAGTCAACAATTGATGATGTATTTATGCTTAGGGGCTATTTATTTGTATCCATTTGTAATTCTACTTGCAACCTTATCTGTTCAGTCTGAATAATGTATTTGTATTCAGTTATAGCCCTAGCATACACATACTTGGCCACATCTACTGTTCTTATCAGTTTTATAGTATTAGCACAGACCAATTTCTTTATTATGGTTAGTGTTAAAATCTCAAAAAACATCTCATGTAGCTTTCAAACCTACTAAATGTTTCCTGCACCAATAATCTGAATCCTATTTATTTATTTATTTATTTATTCTATTGGTTCAGGAAAGCTCATGGCAATCAAAATGACAAATTTGTTTGTCTCTGTGGTTAACATCTGTATGATGCTGCTGCACAGTAACAAATATGTATCCCAGAATATCTGCCATGAAATCCCTAAATGTTTTACAAGTCAACATGGAAAACTGTTCGACACGGATGTTTCAATACTGATGTGCAGCACTGCTGCTGCTTTCCCTACCAAGCCTAATGGGTGCACAAGGTATGACAGCATCGCTATCTCCATGACTGACTTCAGGTAGCCCTGGACAGGATGTGATGTACAAATAATAATTGTTCCTCAGGTCTCTAAACTTACTACAAATACTGGAATCCTTGAACAGTTTTGTGAGTGGAAATCAACCTGCAGACTCTGTACCCTGTGGGACTTGCAAGTAAGGACAGAGGAGAAAGCAGAGCATCTGGCACTCAAAAAGGTGAAGAAAACATTGGTTTCGGTACAGATAAGAGAAAGACTGCACAACCCTGGAGGGCTCACTATCAGACAAGGAAACAATTGTGACAAACAGAGTCTGTTGTACAGTTAGCCTCTTTAGTGAAGCTCAGGCAGAGGTACAAAATAAGCATTCTTAGAAAGGCAACCTACCTCCTGCAGAGTTACTTCATTGTTTGTACAATCTGGTAATCTGATGAGAAAGCCAATACAAATCAGGAAGAAGGAGACATGTTCCATATGTTATTTCATAGTTTTGATGTATTCAGTATTGTTCTACAATGTAGAAAATAGTCAAAATACAGAAAAACCTATGAATGAGTAGGTGTGTCCAGACTTTTGACTGGTACTGGATATAAATTACATTCTTACATGTTTTTCTGATATAATATAGAACAATATAAATCAGAAAATATCATTCAGAGACAGACACACACATCAAAATGTTTTACAGCATATAAGGCTTCTATAAAAATCCACACATTCATTAATTGTATGAAATGACAACACCTGCCATCCAAGGCCTTTGCTTCCTAATAGAAATACTACAACTAACAAGACAGGGATGAAAACAGAAAGCTGGTACCTGATTTATAGTGCTGAAAGTTGGGGGGAAAAAAACAACTTTGATCAAGTCATCTACCTTCTGTGGAATTGATGAAATTCACTTAAATATTCTTCTTAATGAGGAACACATGTTGTTTATCAGTCCAGCAGTTTTGATGACAAGACTGACACGAGTCTTGGCAGCTCTGTTTTATCCCCTGGGTGTAATAAATTGAGCTTCGGAGAGGAAATGTGATGCATTAATATATTACAGTGAAAATTAAAAGTTTAAAAAAAGGAGGACAGAGTATAATAGAAGAAAAACTGGAAAAAGGAGCGGTTTGCTATTGGTATTTATACTAAATTTGTTAAAGAATGTTTATACATTGTTTTCAATGCAATAACCGGGATATTATACAATACAATAACTAATAATTACAATAACTTATTAAGTTATTGTTACTAAGTTATTAAGTAAGTTATAAGTTACAAGGACAAATATTCTTTTTTTATTTTTATGAATGTGGTAAGAATGTTGTGCACAAATATCAGTAATATTCACACTCTCAGTTCATGGAGATCATGGAAATTGATGCATTTTTGTCCTACTGGATCAATTAAGGACTCTAAGTGCTTACATTCTCCTTAATAGTGTAAAGAAAACAATTAGTAAATCGATGGTCCACCCCAGACAATGATCTTCCAACATCTCAATATAGTTCCTGTTGCAGAGATGTTGCATCATTACATGTTCATCACTCAGAATACAATGTGCATATATAACTGTGCTGTGGATGAGACCAAACTGAAAATTAAGATGAAAACATGAGGAGCTGTCAGACTAACCCATTTCCATCGCTTGTGAGACCTGATCAATTGTCTTCATCTAAAGCGCCACATTTTGTAGCTGAGCCCTGATGGTGAATTTTTCCCAGATGATACCTGGGCTAAGTAGCACAAGAAACACCAATTCTGATGTTATCTTAAGACATGTTATGAAACAGTGCAGAAAATGTGACAGAACCCATTTTAACCCATGTTGAACACTCACCACAAATAGCCCGACTGGTATTCATAATTATTGATTTGAAAAAGTTGGAAAATTCATATTATATGTATTAAATTATTTGTCAAAATGTGTATCCTGTACTTAGATATGACAAGAATAACTTACATTAGGAATTTATGATTTTATACAGATTTTTTTGTGATAAATGGCTCTGGAAATTTAAACACTCACTGATAACTTTTTAGAAGCAACAATAAACATATGAAGGGATAGTACATAAGTAGGCATATCAGATGCTCGCTGGCCATGCTGTGAAAATTGTGCATGCATATGCTCATCTAAGTTTCTAAATCTGTTATTGCTTAACTCTTGAATATTTTCTATTATGAATGATATTAAAAAAGCTTATAATCTCTGCTTTTCAAAAAATTATCTCGTTAAGATCTGTTCAGTATTTTGGGAGTAACGGCAGGCATGAAGCTGGTACAACAGAAGCTTTCTTCTGATAATTTTCTGACTGGATTACTGGTGAATATTAGTCAGATAACCCCTATATGGATGGTCTCTAGCTCACTCTCTCTGATGAAGTATTCAGCAAAAATTTTCCATCAGCAAGTTTTGATGTTATGATTCACAGGAGACTTTGAAGTGAGTTTTCATAGCTTTACCTACTTATTTTTTTTTTTTCAAATCGAACTGATTCCTGTAGATAAATAACTATTTTGGAATATAACTGTAGTTGTTATGATGAAAAATATTGATCTTAGTGGTTGAAATGAGATTTAAAAAAAAATGGGAGTTAGAAACGCAAGTGTCAATTTCAATTCAATTGATTGGAATTGTTTATTGGATGTAGCTCACACAGTTTTTTTTTTTAGGTTCACCTTGACATCTGTGAATATCCATTCATCCATCCATTATCCGTAGCCACTTATACTGTGTAGGGTCGCGGGCAAGTTGGAGCCTATCCTAGCTGACTGTCGGCGAGAGGCGGGGTACACCCTGGACAAGTCGCCACATCATCGCAGGGCTGACACATAGAGACAAACAACCATTCACACCAGTTAGCCTAACCTGCATGTGTTTGGACTGTGGGGGAAACCAGAGCACCTGGAGGAAACCCACACAGATACGGGGAGAACATGCAAACTCCACACAGAAAGGCCCTCGTTGGCCACTGGGCTCAAACCCAGAACCTTCTTGCTGTGAGGCGACAATGCTAACCACTACACCACCATGTCACCCTAACCAAAACATGATACTTGCTAAAAATGTTAGAGCTTTCAGTTGCCTGGTGGGCTTGCTAATGAATTAAAATTTATCATTTATCCACCCTTGTACAGGATGATGGATATCAGTGTTTTGGTATATTTAATAGTTCCTCCATTCACGCTATGAAAAAAAATAGCATTTTAAAATCCAGAGCACAGAACTTTTGTCTGCATAGCCAATGCTCTTATTGTTACATTTATTATTTTCACTTAGAATAGAATAGAATGCCTTTATTGTCACTATACACATGTACAATGAGATTAAAAGGACTTCCTGGTCCTGTCTCCACCCCTTTGTGTTGTCATCCGAATTGTATCCAGCTGTTTCTGTGTATTTCAGAATTAGAATGTCTGTTTTTACCCTCATATTTCTTTCTCATTCCGAAGTTTCGTCCATGTTAATGTGCATCATCGAATGATTTTCCCCGTTTCCTTATTTCTGTTCTTCCATTTCCTACCTCCCCAGCATTCATTTGACTTCCTGGTTTTGATCCTGACATCTGGTTCTCCTGTTTCTGAGAATGGATTTTCCTAGTTTGGTCTGCCTGCCAGTATTTTGACCCATTCTACAGACTGTGAACGCGATGATTTTTGCTTTGCCTCCAGGAAACACTTTGATTCCACACACTTAAGTCCTACCACTTCTACACAAACATTATAAGTTGGTGGTTGTACAGCCAAAACAGAAATTATGACTTACACTGATCAGTCATAACATTAAAATCACTGACAGGTGAAGTGAATAACATTGAATATCTCATTACACTGGCACCTGTCAAGGGGTGGGATATATTAGGCAGCAGGACAACAGTCAGTTCTTGAAGTTGATGTGTTCGAAGCAGGAAAATTGGGCAATCGTAAGGATCTGAGTGACTTTGACAAGGAGCAAATTGTGATGGCGAGAAGACTGGGTGTCAGCATTAACTTTTTCAGCAGTTTGTGCTACAGTAGCTCTTCTGTGGGATTGGACCATCTGGGCTAGCCTTTGTGCTCCTTGAAAATCAATGAACCTTCAACATCCATGACCCTGTCGCCGGTTCACTGATTATCCTTTGGATCCTTGGACCACTTTTGGTAGGCACTAACCACTGCATACCGGGAACACCCCACAAGATGTGTCATTTTGGAGATGCTTAGACCCAGTCATCTAGCCATCACAATTTGGCCCTTGTCAAAGTCACTCAGATCCTTACGCTTGCCCATTTTTCCTGCTTCCAACACATCAACTTCATGAACTGACTGTTCTCTTGCTGTCTAATATATCCCACCCCTTGACATATGCTGCTGTAATGAGATAGTCAATGTTATTCACTTCACCTGCCAGTGTTTTTAATTTTATGGCTCATCGGTGTATGCATAATATATGCAGACTTAGAAGAAAAAAAAGGTTTCCTGAAGGATTCTATAAGGGTTACACTTTGAACCTATTCGGAACGGAAAACCCTCTTTTTTTTAGTGTAAATACATATACCTTAGGGAAGCAAACCAGGGAACCCTCTATCAGAAAAGTTGGACTATGGAATGAATCTCATGGATTGACTGCCACTGGAAGAAGCTAAAATGGAATTTTTCACTTAAGCACAACTTCCTTGTTATAGTCTCATAAAAACAGGTACTGTTCGTTTATATAAAATGCTTGTTAGTTCAGTGGTACCTTTAGTTAAAGGATAGTAAAATGTACCACTAAAAGGCATTTAAGATACAAAACCTTGGGGATTTAAAATGTACCTGTGCTATGAGTGACAGTGAGTGGTTTCCTTGGCTAGAACAGTGTAAGACAGAGATTTCACACTCCAGCTGGAGCCATTTGTCCCACATGATCGCTCTCCAGGTGGAAGATTTGGCAAGTCTACAGCCGCCTTACATCCTTCCTTACATCTTACCATCAGCCAGAATTAGAGAAATCGGAAACCATTTTCATCACATATCAACGTAGAATGATGATAGTAAGCGTGCATGAAGCACTATGTCAATTTTGGTGAAATACTGTACTACATGAGCATTAGAGTTGGATATGGCTGGTAAAATTTTAATAAATTTTAGTCCAGACAAGTTATAAACCTTAATTATAGCTTCTTAGGGTGGCGTAGTGATAGTGTCACTGCCTCACAGCGCTAGGATCCTGAGTTCAGGCGGCTGTCTGTGTGGAGTTTTGCATGTTCTCCATGGGTTTACTTTGGGTCATCTGGTTTCTTCTGACTGTCCAAAAATTTGTGGATTGGCTGCACGAAGTTAGGTATAAATATATGTATGTATGTATGTATGTGTATTGTGACCAGTGATGGACTGGCGTCCCATCCAGGGTTTATTCTACCACCCTGTGCCCGGTGTTCCCAGCATCCACTGGAACCCCATCCAGGATAAAGCACTTATGAATGTAGCTACTGGGTCCACAATACAGTTGCTATCAAAGTAACTGACTCTTGTGTGCCTGATGATGTTCATCCTTCGGGGTTGAAGATAACGATTTGGTGGGTGGTGGTTGTGGGTCCGGAGGTGACTGATGAGGCCAATCCGGGCTTTGAAGGTACGCCCACATGTCGAGCATACGTTGGTTGGTGCTGTAGTGGGGGTGGTGATAGTTCAAGCCTTTTGTGTTTCTTCTGGGTCTCGGCGATGCGTTTCATCTCTGCTGCACGTGTGCCACTGGTGAGCTTTGCTCTCCATGCTGGATGATCCTGAGCAAGCAATTCTCAGGAGTTGAGATCAATTTGTAGGGTTTTGAGAGACACTTTGAGATTGTCCTTGAAGCGTTTCTTCTGCCCCCCAGATAAAGGCTTACCTTGGCACAGCTCTCCATACAACAACTGTTTGGGCAGTCGACTGTCTGGCATCCTGACAACATGGCTGGTCCATCTGGCTTGGGCTTTCTGCAGAAGAGTGTTAACGCTGGGAAGCCCAACCCATTTTAGGACCTCCATGTCTGGGATTTTGTCCTGCCACTTGCTATGAAAGAGTTTGCAGAGGCAGGTCAAGTGGAAGTGATTGAGCTGCTTAGTGTGTCTGCTGTCGACAGTCCAGGTCTTACAGGTGTAAAGTAGGGTGGTAAGTATCACAGCATGGTAGACCTTCAGTTTTGTGGTAAGGCTGAGCCCTCTCCATTCCTAGACATTTTCACGAAGTCTCCCAAAAGCAGCTCTGGCCTTTGCAATCCTGTTGTTCACCTCAACATCTGTGGTCACTGCTTGGGAAAGGGTGCTGCCCAGGCAAAGTAATTTGTCGACTGTCTTAGTGTTCTGCCCATTCACTGTAATATGTGGTTCTTGGTAGGGCCTTTCTACCAAGGAACCTAGGATAATACTTAAGCTGTACACCAAATTTCATCAAAATCCATTCACTATTTTCTGAGTTACTTCAGGAACAAACAAACAAGAGATGAAAACATAACCTCCAACAAAGTTGGCAAAAGGTAAACACTGACCCAATGGGACATGAAAATGGTTGCTTGTAAGGTAATGCTTGGACCCCAATAATCACTTCTTGCTGTTGTCTTTATTACATTTGTTTACTGTAAAAAATGTTTATGAACCCGGTCTTTAGAGTAACATTGATTGACACCACAGTTACATGTAGAATAATCCACTGCACTTTAACACTTGTTTAATAATATTTTTTAAACATATATTCAGCAGTGAAGGAAAATATAATGCAATTATATTTGCTCTAAAAGGACAATGCACTGAAAGAGCTGATAAGCAGCTTGTTCATAACATTAAGTCACTCAATCAGTTAAAAGAATACTTTTTCCTTTATCTTGTCTCAATAATGTGTAGTAAAAATAATTACACCTTTGCTTTTGCTGCTCCTTTCTTTTGGCAACTTATACATTAACATTTTATAATGCGACAGTAACATATCCATTTTATTCTTTGTTTGAAAACAAAATAACCAAAATACAACCTGAAATAAATGTTACATTGCTTGTGCATTGATACTGCGCACAAAAAAAAGTCTGGAATCTATTGGCAGTAGTGTAAGCTTATGTACAATTAAACCAAATTGCTTCCAGAGATTTTCACATCCAATGCCAATATTAGTCATTCACAGATTCTGGTTTACCCTGAAGCTTCAAGAGCAAGTGAGGGATGTGACATAGTGGTCATATGGACAGGCCAATATTTTCCATTGGTCATCTGCTGTACTTTAAAGTCCACGCAGGTGAAGAAAATCAATTTCATTATAAATGGAAAATGCAGACGAGTCTCTTCTACAAAGTGATGCCTACAGTTTTTTTATTTTCTGTCTGATTGGGGATACCATTGTGATGGTATTAGGCCACAAATACAGAGAACTCCATGCCCTGCAAAAGACAGTGGAAAACATAAGGTATTTATTAGTATGGATTCCAAATGATTAGCAGGAACAGTTCTAGAGAGGAAGATGTAGGAGAAGGAGGAGAGGATGGGCATGACTCCAGACTCTCTTTGAGACCTGGTTTCTCTTCTCCCCAAGGGCTTCTGTGGCAGGTGGTTCACATTTTATCCAGGGTACAGTCGAATAATAATGCTCACACAAATTTGGCATGAAATGGAAAAATTAATCCTGTCAAATTTAAGTAAAGTTGCCAAAGCAACCAAAAGGATTGCACCCTTGATTGAACTTCATAACACTGAGTACATCAAGTGCGGGTTGGAATGAAAGGGCTTGTGGGTAATAAATTCTGAAGCTCCATCTCACCAAGCTGGAGTGGAATGTGGCTCTGTTTGGAGAGAATGGCATCAAGTCAATAAAGGTGCTCTCTGAATTTCTGTAAAAGGTCTCTTGAGCCTCCTGAGCACAGAGTACATCGTGCACATGGTGAGGATTTGATGTCGAAATTGCGCATATTGTAATTGGTATTCAGACCCCAGGTGTAACTCCTAAACACAATTCAAAAAGTATGCATGTGGAGTTGAGATGTGTTTCAGTTTCTGACCTTGGACTTTTTACTTGCACTTGTATTAATAAGTCCAGTATCACTGTCTGACCTCACTACAATATGTCATGCTGAAAATCATGTTTTGACCTGCAAATACACAAAGAAAATAAGGAATGCCATTTGAAGGCAATATTAAAAACAGAAATACTACAGTTTTACTAAATTAAATCCATCCATTATCCATAACCACTTATCCCATGCAGGGTTGCGGGCAAACTGGAGCCTATCCCAGCTGACTGCAGGCGAGAGGTGGGGTACACCCTGGACAAGTCACCAGATCATTGCAGGGCTGATACATAGAGACAAACAACAACAATTCACATTCACACCTATGGTCAATTTAGAGCCACCAATTAGCCTAACCTGAATGTCTTTGGACTGTGGGGGAAACCAGAGCACCTGGAGGAAACCCACAAAGACATGGGGAGAACATGCAAACTCCACACAGAAAGGCCCCCGTTGGCCACTAGGCTCGAACTCAGAACTTTCTTGCTGTGAGGCGACAGTGCAAACCAGAGGAGCCTGTTCAGTGACAGAATGCTCCTTCCCAAGTGCAGGACAAACAGACTTAAAAACTCCTTTGTCCC
>JAODOF010000012.1:64317382-64331215 GCA_027576175.1 Sciades proops | reverse complement strand
AGTGTGTGACTGACAAAATGCTCTTGCTAAACATTTATTCTTGGCGAGCTAAACTCTCTGTAAAACAAGCCACAGCTAATCCATAAATGGTAACTCTAAACATATCTACATACCTAAATTGCTAGCTAGCTAAGGAATTGGCTTCTATGTAATGTTTTTGGATTATTTCTTTTTCTTACTGACAGATTTTAAAAAGAACTGCTGAGTTTAAATTTCCTTAAAGGCTGCTGTGCTATTAATGCCAACTAACCGTGTAACTGATTTTGGCTAAACTTTGTGAATATATACAGTATATCAGGTTATGCTCAGTAATACAGCAAAACAAGGAGGTGGAAATAAACAAAAACACAGGAGTCATGATGTTACATGATTCAATTAGCGAGTGGCTGAGTATGTTTGCTAAGCACAAATAGCTGTGTTAGCTAGCTAATCAGTCTGTAAATAAGGATAAAGTACAGCTAGCATTAGATGGAGGGGTCATTTTAACCCCCGCTGGCCGAAAGGCCCGAAGGGGGATTATGTTGTGGAGATGTCCATCCGTCCATCCTGGGAAGGGTACTCACCTTCTGAAATCAACTCCTCTCAGGATTTTTGGAGGAATGTCATGAAACTTTTCAGAATTCTTTGTCGGTAATACGCCTATTGCAATTTTGTTCAATTCGGTCACATTTTAGCAAAGTTATGGCCCTTGGTTACCAAACTTTGACAATTTAATGAGGGTGTGCTTGTCTTCTGAGATGAACCCCTCTCACAATTCTTGGAGGAATTTCATTAAACTTAGCAAAAGGCTGAGTATGTTGGTAATATGTTGGTAATATGCACATTGCAATTTAGTTCAGTTTGGTGAAATTTTTTCAGAGTTAGGGCCCTTGATTACCTAACATGTACTTTGACAATTTCATGAAAGTGTGCTTGTCTTCTGAAATCAACTCCTCTCACAATTTTTTCAGAATTTTCTGAAACTGTGCAGAAGGCTTTGCTATATGTCAGGAATGCACATATTACAATTCCATTCAATTTGGTCACATTTCACCAAAGTTATGCCGCTTGATTACCAAACTTGTACTTTGACAATTTCATGAGGGTGTATTAAGCACTTATAGCATAGATGTAGTTGCCAGCAGGGGAGATTGCTCTGAGAGCACAATCTTGTTGGAGAAGCTAAACATGCATGTCTAACTTGCTAAGTTGACGCTTACACTTTTTTACTGGTTACTTTAAGTAGCATACATTTTTGGCTAAGTGCTCTGCAATTTATTAAATTGATTAAGTGTTTGACAGGGGTTTTATCTCTAGATATGTGAAAAATGTCTACATCTATAAAAGTCACAAGCAGGCTAAATAATTAGCTTTTAACATTTAATGCTTTCTGTATAAAGTGCTATTAAAAATGCTAACTAACATAAATTTCATTCTAGCATAGCTCTGTAAAACAAGCTTTTAACTGATTTTTCATACATGAAGAGTTATAAGTTTCTTAAACTAGCTAATATGCTCTTGAGAATTTGCCTGCGACCCTGTAGAACAGGATAAAGCGGCTAGAGATAATGAGATGAGATGAGCTAGCTTGCTAGCTGATAATCTAGCGACTGTTTCCAGTCTCTTATTAAATACACCTAGTGTTAGAGGGAGGCATCATCTCTGAATTAGCTAAAAAGGTACAAATTAAAATCACAAGCTAGCTAAGTAGTTAGCTTCTACGTAGTGTTTATTTTGTGTGTCACAATGAATTTTACATTTCCTAAAATTTCTAGTGTAGAATACACACCTAGCCTACCTAGCCCTTAGTTGAGGCATTTGGGACAGAGCCTAGTTCATGGAAAACCCAAAACAGATCTGTGCATCATATTTAGCTGGCGAAATGTAACGTCTCGCCTACATATACCACAAAAGACGAGAACAGCTCATGAGTCATCATTTTGGTTCCCTCGTTGTGGACACACAAACACATGAAACCCACACAAGCTCTCACACACAAAAACACACAGAACAGAGTCCGGAAATTTCTCTGTACCATAATTACACAGCTAACTTTCTGACGCTACTCACGCCGCAGAGCTCAGCTTTCCCAGAGATTTTTATAACATACACACATATACGCGTGCACGCACACACTCCAAGCTTTTCCTCTTTGTGAGGCTTGAGATCATTTGAGTCAGGTAGCTCCAAATGCTAACATTAGCATACTCTGCTTGCAGGAACAGGAGTTTAATAGTGTGTGTGTAACAGCAGGACCCAGCATGCTTTATTTCATAATTATAAGGTATAGCTGGAATCACTAACTCTGCTGTAAAATTCAGTTTTCCCAGCAGTTTCAACACACATGCACACACGCATACACATCTTTGAATCCTTTTGTTGGATAGAACACTGTTTTTCCTCAACAGGAAAGTCCCTCTGTTTGTTAGCATCAGTTGGAAATACTATGGCTATGTTGTTCCAGCGGCAGCCAATTTAAGGCCTCATCCTAAATGCTAGAACTCAGTTTATTTGTATTATATTATACATTCCCCCCATTTGCGTTTACATTAGAAGGTAACACAAACATGAGGGTGCTCTGGGACATACCCATCGGTTTGGCTTGCTCCAGCTTCCTGGACTGCTGAAGACTTAAGACTTTTACTGCCACCTGATATGATGGCAAGATTGAAGAATATCTACCAGACTCTCACTCCTGCTTCAAATCCTACAGATGCAGGATTCTTCTTCTTCACTGGCATATTTTTCTAATCTAGCAACAGAAGAGATCCTGCACGTCATCTTGTCTTGCAATCCTACCACCTACCCACTGGATTCAGTCCCTTCCACAGTGCTCCAGACCATCTCACAAGACCTCCTCCCCTTCTTCACAACTACTAATGGCTCTGTAACCTCTGGTCATGTACCAATCACACTCAAGAGAGCAAGGGTTATTCCCATCCTGAAGAAACCCACTCTGGATTCCTCAGATATCAGCAACTACCAACCAGTATCAATCTGTTTTCTTTCAAAAGATCCTTAAACGCATCATCTACAAATCAACTGTTTCTTTCTCTCTCTCCCTCACTGCACAATTTCCAAGATCCTAAACAGGCTTCAATGCAGCACAATCCAGAGAAACTGCCTTTTTGTCCATCACTGGAAAGCTATATGCTGCTAGATCAGCCAAAATCCTCCTCCTCAAGTGGTTTGCTTCCTACCTGAAAGGTCAGTCATATCAGGTAACATGGAGGGGATCCACATCTGCTCAATGCACATTCTCCACTGGTGTCCCACAAGGCTCAATACATGGTCTTCTGTTCTCCCTTGGAGAGGTCATCTCTTGGTGAGGCCATATCCTCACGTGGTTTCTCGTACTACTGCTATGCAGATGACCTGCAACTCCTTGCCTGCCTCAGACACTCATGTTTCCGCTCAGATCTCCACAGGTCTGGCAGACATCTCATCATAGATGGCAGCTTGTCAGCTGAAAATGAATCCCAGCAAAACCAAACTGCTGTTCATCACAGGTGATTCATCATGATCTTGTGATGTCCCTGGACAACTTTCAGATCTCACCTTAAGTCACTGTACACAACCTTGGGGCACACAACCAAGGACAATCTATCCTTTTCCTCTCACATTGCTAATCTGACATGCACATGTCAATTTCTCCTTTACAACAGATTTGTCAATTTTTATTCACACAAGCCACTCAGGTGCTTGTTCAGTCTTATTTTGAGACTAGTCTACTGCAACTTGCTCCTGGTAGGTCTGCCTCTGAGCTCCATTCAACCTCTGCAACTGATCCAGAATGCAGCTGCATGACTTTAACCTTTCTAAGTTCTCCCACACCACCCCATTGCTCCATTCCCTTCAACGGCTTCCTGTTGCTGCCTACATCAGATTTAAAACACTGATGCTTGCCTACAAAGCCAAAAATGGACCAGCACCCACCTACTTCAAAGCTCATCACTCCCTAAACTGCATCATGCTCCCTCAAGGGACGGCCTTGGGCTGAGGTGCCCTTGAGCAAGGTACCTGACCCCTCCCTGGGCGCTTTGGTGTGGCTACCCACTGCTCTGTGTGTGCATGTGTGTTTTCACTGCTTCAGATGGGTTAAATGCAGAGGATGAATTTCACTGTGCTTGAAGTGTGCATGTGACAAAGGTTTTCTATCATAGATCTTGATTCTGACTCACACTTTAAAGCAGCTATAAGTGTGTAAACTTTCCTTTGTGACACACGGAACTTTTTACCTCCGCCAACTTTGTTGGAGGAAGTTATGTTTTCGTCTCTGTTTGTTTGTCTGTTCTTAACGTAACTCAAAAAGTAGTGAATGGATTTGGATAAAATTTGGTGGACAGTTTTAGTATTATCCTAGGTCCAAGTGATTTGATTTTGATGTTGATAATGTGTGGTTTGGCAGAGAAATGCACACTACCTAGTAGTGTTGTAGGATCCGAAACCAGTCTCAAGACTACATTTTGAAGTTCTCAGTCTTTTCTCAGAATTGAATGCCTTCTTGCTCGGTCTTGTCTCAGTTGCAGACATAGAGGACTCTGGATTTTATTTCAAGACCAGTCAAGACCACAACTGTGGGGATTTCACTAAATTGCCTGTCTGATTTATTTGTTAACATCGTTACTGTGATTGGATGTAAAACATCCTGCTTCAAATGCAACCAATAGCGTGACTCATTGCTAATTGGAAATTTTTCTTCCTGTTAACGGTCGTCACCCTTCCTCCTTCCCACCCCCCTTCACACACCCTGGTCTGGTCCTGGTCTTGACTCGGTCTCATCCTGCCTTAGTCCTGACTTGATTTCAACCCCTCAATGTCTTGGTCTTGTCTCGATACACCATGGTCTCGGTCATGACTTGGTCTCGGTTTAGGTGGTCTTGCCTCCAGCACTACTACCTAGTGGCGTTCTAGTTTCTGAATGTTAGTGAGCGTATTTGTGAAGGAAAAATAAAACAAGCCTTCGACAATCAAAGCAAATCAAACATTTTTCACACATCCACATGATCATTCAGCCTGAAATCATGCGCTCCACATGATTTCCTGTGAAATTGTGGATGAATCACAGCATTGACACAATGAAAAATGGAACATTTCAGTCTGAATGAAGTCACTGTTTAGCTGCGTCGCACCATCTATCAGTGGAGGTTTAAAACATCACAAATGTATTAAGTAGCACAGAAATGTAAGATGGTATTTTCTCCATATCATGCAGATGCATCTGGAAAACAGAGCCAAGACATCTCTAATAATATGGCCTCTTACACACACTCACTCACTCACTCACTCTCTCTCTCTCTCTCTAAAGAAAGACTAAAGGTTTATTAATAGAGTTAAAAGACTTGTCACATGAAAGTGTTCCCACAAACACAGTTCCAGCACAAATCATCAAGATATGCTCAAACAAATTATTCTGTCTTCTTTCAGGTCATCTCTTTAGAATATACAGCAATATAAGAGTATGCTTTCTTTTAAATTCTCCAATTTTTCTCTTTATCTCAGTGAACATCCTAATAAACTATACTGATAGAAACTGAGCCTCTTGATGGCATGTGGGATAGCACATGGCACATTAGTTTACGTTGTTACACATCAAATACAGAAAATATTTGACTACATACAGTATAAGGCCCAAAAGTTTCAGCAAAATATATAAATATCACCTCCTGAGTGGCACAACAGAAAACCGTTCGTACTATCATACAATGTTTACCAGGTGGGAAGGATGGCATTACTCACTCTCTCGCCAGCCAATCACAACCATGGCAACACTAGGTAGTATGCAGAAGTGGGTGGATAGCGCTTTCCTTTCCTCTGAGGGTGTTACGCTGCCCTGTGTTGCAGCATGAGCAGCAGTTTGAAAAGATGCGATGGCTGGCTTCTAGTGTCTCAGAGGAAGCATGTGTTAGTCTTGAATGATGATCACCCATTGTACCCTCTACTTCCATGAATTAAGAAAACTACATACAATCTAAGAAAGAACCAGTCACAATGTCCTAAAGTTAATATAGATAGATTTAAGAACTCATTCTTTAATAGAATCATATTTAAATATGAATTAGCTGTTTAATTACCAGTGCATAGAATTTGCTAAGCGTTTCTTTGATTCTTGGCATCCATAAATTTTTAATTTTTATTATTCTATGTTTTTCGTCTTCTGCTTTGCCATGTAAAATAAGATATGTATATTTATCTTATTTAATTAAAAACCATTGATTGATTGATCACTGATTGAGTCTTTACCCTCCCTGGCCCAGGTGTTAGTTGTTGTATGATAGGAGCAAGCTAGCTGCTAGGTGGAAATTGGCAGGTGATCAAACTGGAGGAAAAATCCAATCCAATCCAATCCAATCCAATCCGATACCTAATACAAGGATTGTACCAGTACCATGTATGTGTAGGATGGGTTTCTGGACATCAAGCTTGTTTGCCACTTTACCTGTGTCATTCTTTCACCAGCATGTTCATCAGCGGCTGTCCACCGCTAGCGATGATGACTGCTTCATTAGGATGTGCAGAAACGGAGATGGGCCACAAGGCCTGCACCAGAGCTCCTCTCCTAATGAAGCACCTTGCACAGTAAGGTAAGACAAACAATGTCGTGCCCCCATTGCATTGTCTCTCTGGACCTCCAGACCTGATGCCAAGTGGTGCACAAAAGTGTGACAGACCTGACAGGTATGGAAGTTGCCCCACAGTGACAACTGACTTGCCGGATGATGCCATCCATTAGCCATTTGAGTGGCTCTTCTGCATGCCATCTGGTGGTGTGCCATTGACCCTGCCACATTGCACCGAAAACCGTCCTACTGCCAGCGCCTTATTGGTGATGTATTATTTAACCCATAGCTGGAACCCAGGCAGGTGCTACCACTCCGGGTCAGAGCGGACCTGGGAGCAATGATGATTAAGGGGTAACTCCACTTCCCCCAGTACTCAAGTCCTCCCGGACCTGAGACTCACCACTGGTTACAGTTTAAAGTCATACCCAGGATTATACCAGCATGTTACTCCCTACACAGTTCTATACCCACTCCTGAGATGTCCTGAACTGAGACAGGAAAATACAATGAAGAGAACATGAGGCTTGTTATGTCCATCCATCCATTATCTGTAGCTGCTTATCCTGTTCTACAGGGTCGCAGGCAAGCTGGAGCCCATCCCAGCTGACTATGGGCAAGAGTCGCCAGGTTATTGCAGGGCTGTTTGTTATGTTTACATTTCTATTCTATTCATCCACTGTTGTAAATGTAGCATGTTTAAGTTGGAGAATAACAAGAGGCAGTGTGTTAAAGGGAAACCAAAAATGCACACACACACACACCTCCAGACCTCAGAGTCCGATGCCGATTTAGAAACCTTAAACCCTGACTCAGTTCCCCTCACAGCACTGAGCTGTACAGCTGGTATTTCTAAATCTGGAACTTTCTACTAATCAACAAAGCATCAGACTTCAGACTAACCGAACAGAGGGGAAGTGAACAGAGGCTTAATTTTTCTTTACGCCACTTGGACCTGGCCCTGGAGCACATCTACCTACCCTCGGTAACTTCAGCTGGAACCCTGTGTCTGCTGAACCCTCTCCTAAACAGGGCTCTATCTGATCAAGGCAGAAAGGGAATAAAGAAAAGACCAAGCCAATGCAGAGAAAGAGAATTAGGAAAGGAGTGGAAAGTTAAATCTGGTAGTCAGAAGTACATCATCTTTCAGAATAGGAGACTATAAAAGACAGGATGTGAGAATCTGTGTATTATGGAGCCGGTGTAGCTGAGAGACCTG
This sequence comes from Sciades proops, assembly GCA_027576175.1. NCBI lineage: Eukaryota > Metazoa > Chordata > Actinopteri > Siluriformes > Ariidae > Sciades > Sciades proops. The sequence goes on along the minus strand of JAODOF010000012.1, from coordinate 64,323,457 downwards.
TCAAAGCTCAGGACAAGACAGGGCAGGCGTAAAGCTGAATAGGAATACGGCTACAAATAAAAGCTATACTTCACACAAGAGTACTTATGACAGGTGTGCTGACTGGTGTAGTTTCCTGCAATTGAGAATAGAAACCATTTACGTCATTTACAAAACTATCTGTGGAGAGACAGATTTGGAAACGAAAGAGAAAAACGTTACAAAACCATCTGGGATCAACAGACACCGCAGGAGTAAAGCAAATGTGTCCATTTATGATGGATGTAGATGCAGGATGTAATCCAAATCAATTAATTTATAGGTTGAATACACCCACTGGCCACTTTATTAGGGACACCCATACACCCACTGTTTTCTGCAGTTCTGTGATCAGCCAATCCCTTGACAACAGCGCAATGCATCAAATCATGCAGATACAAATCAAGAGCTTCAGTTAATGTTCACTTTAAACATCAGAATGGGAAAAATTGTGATCTCAAAGTGTGACTTTGACTGTGGCATGGGTGTTGGTGCGAGATGAACTGGTTTGAGTATTTCAGGAACTACTGATCTCCTGGGGTTTTCTCACACAACAGTCTCTAGAGTTTACAAAGACTGGTGCGAAAAACAAAAAAACATCAAGTGAGCAACAGTTCTGTGGGTGGAAACATCTTGTTGATAAGAGAGGTCAGAGGAAAATAGCCAGATTAGTTTGAGCTGCCCAGAAGGATACAGAAACTCATAGCAACTCTTTAAAATTGTGGTGAGTAGAAAAGCATCTCAGCATGCAGAAGATCACACACTGGGTTCCACTCCTGCAGCCAAGAACAGGAATCTTAGAATCAAGAACAAGTTTCTATTAAAGTGGCCAGTGAGTGCAGTTATCAGTGTGAACGCACTTATACACTCGAAATAGCAAGGGTAAGTATAGAAGTATGTGTACTGAGACACACCGACATACAGTTGGCATGTCGTAATGGGCTACATGTAACCTGGATTATGTAATCTTATTTTAAAAAATCGAGTGGTTATAATTAGTGTAGGACACATTTCAACTTTTATTACAACTCTCAACTTTATTCATTCACATGCGCACATAAACTGCTTAACAGATAAGACATGAGACGGGAAATACTGTGATTTTCTTTGGATCCAATTTTCGTATCATATTATGAATTTTCTATAGATCATTCGCAACGATTTTGGTTTACATCATCTCTTCTTTTTTAAATGTAATTCAAATAAACAGAAAAGCAGTCCTGTTTTTCTGCAGAAGTCTAACGTTCCAAAAGTAATCTTACGATTTCAAGGGTTAATGTCAAAACATTTTTGCATATAAATCAATACAGATTTATTTTATGAACATCATCCGATAATTCAAATACTAGGCTCAATATGCAGGAAAATATTTCTTGACTTTCCACACATACAAATGTTTAGTCGTTCAATTTCAGTTGATATTATTTAGAGGCAAAATAACTTTTTTAAAATTCCACCAATGCAACATAGTCATAAACTCTTGGTTATGCTTCATGGTCCTTAAATATCACTTTGAGAGTCATTTTTTTATTACTTGTTTTTGTGATGCATTCTTTCGTTATATAATTTCCTCTGTAATCTAGCATCACTGGTTGCGAAATTAATGTTTGCAATAAGTGTAAATACTGCTTACATACACACTGTACAATACAAAATAAACCACAGCTCTGAGCTATCATAGAAAATAAAACCTTTGGGGTTCACACTCAGCAGGAGAATGCTATTTCCCAGAAATACTGCAGTCATTTTTGCAATGATGTGCCCATTTTTGCAATAATACCTCAATTTAGTATTTCAACGGTCATTTGCTGCCAAAAGGGTCTGTTAGCTGTGCTGGTATAACACTCTGAGTTAAGTGTTCAGTGACAACATCTCAAAGTGAACATGACTTAATAACCATTTCAAGGCTATCTCCTGCTTAATTGTTTGGATCGCAAATTTCATTTAATTTACTCTTTTAAATGCGATTAATATTTCAAAAAATAATCTGACTTTCATTTTATTTTTTAGACAGTATGATCGCCCTCAGTGTCTGCCTCCCAGTGCCTATGAGCACATAAAAAGTAATAAATCAAGGAGAAATGATTTTACTCTGAAAGCACAGTGGGAGTTTCCTTGATATCCCCCAGAGAAGTCCCTGAGGCACGAAGACTTGTTTGCCACATTTGTCGATATTGTTAATGGCTCCAGGACAAAGGGGGCAGCAACTGAATAAAACTCATGATGATGATGTGGCTCAGAGTTAATGATCACAGTTCATTTCAATATTCATTTGCATTTCAATGAGGCAGAAAAAAATGGGCTCATCTGAGCAACAAAAATGATGACCGGTCCTAATCTGGGGACTGAAACAGCACTAAACTGAAATGTCATGTTATTGAATAGGAAGGTAGCTGCCAACATGTGGAGAGAGACCTCTATGAGAAGTTCCACTATAAATTAGTGCTCAGTAGGATTAATAAGACTTCAGATGGCAGGATACAGAACAGACATGAACAGCTTTACTCGAAAAGTCCTATTCCATCAAAGTTCAAATGGAGCTGACATTTTTACACTTGACCTGAATACAGTGTTGCAGTCGGGTCATTAAACCTCAAGTCCGAATTCAGTCTTGAGTCCCCAGTGTTCAAGTCCGAGTCCAGTCCAAGTCATTAAAGAAAATTTCGAGTTGAATCCGAGTCGAGTCCACTATTATGCCGAGTCAAGTCCGAGTCTAATCCAACACTCCAACCGCACCATTTGACGGTGGCTGTTTTAGCGCCGTTAACATTAGTTTGTTCCTGAACATGACATATGAACAGGTGAATGTGCATTCTCTTTGTCAGGGAGTGTGAAGTATTCTGTCAGAGATGGTTGGGAGACAGATGTAAGTGCAGAAGGTGTGTTTATTAATACAAGTGAAGACAGGTAAACAATCCAGAACGGCAGGCAAAATCATAAAACAGTGAAACAGGCAGTAAGTCGAGCAAGGCACAAACAGGTTATTGTAGACTCAGCAGAATCAAAGACAAGAAACAGGAAATCAGGAAACCAAACAAGAAAATAAGGCTTGGTAATGTGTCAGCAACGCAGCTCAATACTTCACAAAGTAAGTGTGTTTTCACAGTTTTTATATAGGCGCGCTGATTGCTAATTTCTAATCCTGTGCAGGTGCGAGTCGTTTACAGCGCGCGCGCAAGAGTCCACTTAGCGTGCACGCTGTCTGGAGCGCGCCCGAGAGGCTATCTGATGTATGCGCCAAGGCGCGCAGGTGTGACACTCTTGCACGAAATTAGTACGAAAATTAATGTAGATATAAATATCTTATGCCAAATTATTATGGCATGTTACAAAAAATAACCAAAAAAATCAGAGTCCTTGTCTTCAATTTACGAGTCCGAATCCAGTTAATGGACAAGTCCGAGTCATCAGTGCTCAAGTCTAAGTCAAGTCATGAATCCTTAAAATTAGGGCATGAGTCGGACTCGAGTCCGAGTCCTAGACTCGAGTACTACAAGCCTATAAAATATTACTCTTTTTTCAATGTAGATCATTACATTTGACTACACTGGGAGTCAGGAGCTATGTTTTAATGTTTACATGACAAGCAACAGGCTACTTGGGTCTTCCTTGGGTTTTATAAACCAAAGTCTGTAGATGCATGCAGCATTAAGCAACATATATAATCCATAATCCAATAACCAGCAAATGAAGAAGTGTTTGCCATCAACAAGTATATCATTTAACTTTATTTATTGCTCAGTTTGAGATTAGAAGCAAAAGCAAAAATATTGTAATAGTCTGCCATAATGTCTGAGGTTTGAAGCCTTCATCAAATTAAATGAGCCATGAAAAGGAACATCCCTTTAAACTTAATCACATGGGAGTTTTTCTAGAAAGACGTTCAATATTTCCTGCTGGTTGTTCAGGTCCATTGGCCTGATTGTGGTGAATGTTGCTCTATAGCAGAGAGACAGAGTAAAAGACCCTGATTTAGTGTTAGACGCTCTTTAGCTCATTTACATAAGCACTTCAGCACAACAACGTTGTTTCTGTAGTCAGACAGAATACTAATAACTGTGGTTTTCATGCCAGATATGCTCTCATATTTGGAAAGCCAGCTTTCTGGATGAATAAAGGCTTAGAAAAATCCACTCATTCTGAACAAATACAAGATTCCCTTTCTTCTCTAGGGTACAGACGAGGAAGAAACATGAAAAACTGCCACAAATCAGTAGCAACCCGAGTAGCTGAAAACAACAATGTACCAGTTGTAGGTTCATTTTGTCCTTCACCTGTTTTTTTTTTTTTTACTCTTTTTACCCTTTTTGCGAATAAGACTTTCGTCATACTGGATGGTCCATTGCCTTGGAAACCTGGCACTTTATTTCAATTTCAACAAATTAAAGAGAGTGGCTTTATTGGTGCAGCCTTGCACTTAATCAAGTAATGGTCCTCTTCACTAGCCCCTGCAGAACTGCTAACTCATCACAGTGAGATGCATAACAACAGATGGATCCACTATATCCTCTAGCACAGTTACACAGATCTGATCAGCGCTCTCATTGGTTATTTCAGTTCTTTCATTGTCTCTTCCAATGTTTCTCATTTTACGGTATCTCGTTTGATGCAAAATTAGTACCTTCCTGAAAATACAGGTTTCCCCTCCCCATTTCTGTATAGCTACGATGGCTTTCAGTAAAAATCAGTCTAACGTCATCTCTCTGATGTCAAGGACAATGGTGCAGTGGGTGTTTCTCCTGCTGAAGATAGCAGTGCAGAACCAGACTACAGTGGCAGCAGCACATATGTGAGATTTGATGTGCCGAAGCTGAAGATAAAAAAGAGTTGGCCAGGCATCAAGGGTAAGATCATAACCAGCGATACGAGCACAATGATTTTATACTTTTTTTTTGGTAGTCTACAGTTCATATGAAATGGATAAGTATAGAAATGCACCATTAAAAAAGCACAAATTAAGCAGCTCAGTAGAACATGACAAATTGCATAATCCATGCTCAAATTAACAGGGAACAGATTAAAGCTGCAAATAAAGATTAAAGTTCACTTGTAATTAATATGTATGCACTAACTCCATTTAATTTATTTTTGATATGGTATCAATTTTAAAGCTTTGAATATCATTCAGTATCATTCTGATCCAGTATTGACATCCTGAAAACTACCGAGACAACTCTCTGCAAGCTGTGGTTTATTTATCCAAAATATAATTGGTCTGATGGTAGTTTTTGTTCACTTTTCATATGTAAAATCTGTGTTATGACAATCAAAATCATGTGCTTTAATAGCATAAAATACACCATATGGCCAAAAGTACAGTACGTGGACACTTGACCACCACACCCATATGTGGTTCTTTCCCATACTGTTGCCACAAAGTTTGAAACATACAATTGTCCAGAATGTCTTTGTAGCATGACAATTTCCTTCACTGGAACTAAGTGGCCCAAACCTGTTCCAGCATGACAATGCTCCTGTGCACAAAGCGCTCCATGAAGACATGGTTTGCCAGAGTTCGAGTGGAAGAACTCCAACCCCACTGAACACCATTGGGATGAACTGGAACACCAGGTGCACCCTTGGCTTCCTCACCCAATATCAGTGCCTGACCTCACTAATGCTCTTATGGGTAAATGATCCCAAATCCTCACAGCCACTCCCCAAAATCTAATGGAAAGCCTTCATAGAAGAGTGGAGGATATTATAACAGCAAAGAGGGCTTTGACTCAGTTCCCCATAGATGACTACTTACTAAGTTAGACTTTTATGGTTTCAGAGGAAATACATTGAAATGGATTGAATCTTTCTTATCTAATCAATCTCAAGTCTTCTCTCAAAGAAGTTCCATCAGGACTGCCACAAGGATTCATTCTTGGGCCACTCCTATTCTTGCTGTACATTAATGACATCACTTCTAACACCAGATCAAATCTACGTCTCTTTGCTGATGACTGTCAAGTCAAGTCAACTTTATTGTCAAATACAGCACAGATGAAATTTCAGTCCTCTCTGACCCACGGTGCAAACAGGCAATGCAATAAATAAAAATAAAAATAG
>JAODOF010000012.1:63014568-63024793 GCA_027576175.1 Sciades proops | reverse complement strand
GAGGGACAGCACATGTGGAGAGCTTGGGAATTAAGCTAAGAGAGATGAGACTGAGATGGTATGGGCACATCCTGAGACTGCTTCAGGTTTCAGTGGGTACTGTTGTTTACATGGGCAGAAGTCAGAGTTAGGAGTTATTACTACTGGCTCAGCACCTTTTAATAAGGCCTACATCATGTTTACTTTGGGCCCATAACTCTTGTGGAACATGAGAGACATGGGGAGTCAGCCATCAGCTGTGTAAATTGATAACCTACATGTTTGCCTGGCCAGACTCTATCAGCTGTTAGTTTAACATTTCTTTTAGTAAGCGCCACAAATTTTAAACTAGTTTGGTATGCTTGCAAACTTGGGCTATATTTCATGGATGGGTCAAAAGTATGTTCCCAGTCAGCAGTATTCAAACACCGTCTTATCCAGGGCCCCAAATCTGTCCTGCTGTCCATTTGCCAGGGATACACGTGGCACACACCCTGGCACTGTAAAAGGATACATTTCTTTCAACTTCACATATGCCATGCACATATGTCTGTCCCAAAACAACCTAACTAATACCCATTTCTCACTTTTACTCTGCGGCTTAAACAACACTTATTCAAACTGCTTATCTGGATCCCCCGACACGTGCAGTGTAGTGTATCTACAAGCATGTACTCAGTGCCAGTTGGGTTTGTGCATTCTTTTGCCATCTGCACTAGCAAGATGTTCACTGATCCCACTGCTGTGGGCACTAAATGCCACGCATATACATACAGCAGTGGCTCACAGCTGCGCTTTACTAAGATTGTTAATGTTGTCCCTTTCCGAGGGACCTACCACCCATAGCCCCTCTGGTGTGCTAGTTAAGCTAATACCCAATTTATGCATTAAGTCACAGCCTATTAGATTAATCGGACAGCAGTGTGATGATAAAAATGAGAACTTAAAGCTGACCTTCCCAGCATAGCTACAATATAGGGGCACTGTGAATTTTTCATTCACAGCTTGGCCTGACGTACCCATGGTGTACAGGAACCTCCCGCTGAGCTTCGGCATCTCACTGAATTCAGAGGCTTTAATGATGGAATGACCTGCCCCTGAGTCGACCAGGAAATCTACTGTATATCTTGGCCTAAAGCACTGTGATCACAGGCATCTTAAGATAATCAGAATCTGTGGACTGTGCATATATACCTACCATCTTTATCTGGTTCTGTTCTCGGTGAGCAATCATGTCACTAAATAGAAAGGAATCAGGGGATGATTCAGCAAGCATGTCTTCATAGCAAGATAGGTAAATTTGTAGAAGGTGCAGCAAGCATTTCTTCATTGCAAGAGTGCAGAGAGAGAAAGAAGAGGAAGGAGTGTCTTCCAGTCAGTCACTGCTGTTGTATGCCTGCCTATTTGCATTTGCTTCAGGGCAATCTTTGCCCAGTGCCCCATTTTACTGCAGTTGTAACCTCCTTGTTGGCCACCCACGTTCCGTCCTCTTCCACATCCAATGTGTGGATGCTCAGAGTGGGTTAGGACCATGATGAGCATGGCTTTGTGCAGAGTGTCTTCTTTCTTTCTGTTAGCCTTTTCAAGATTCCACACTACAATCTCTCCCCATTCCAGATCAGCAGATTAATAAATTAGTAATTTTAGTCAACAATAGCATGCAAAAATTTTTTCTTACCAAATTGTGCAGTCCCAGCAGCAGGCAGCAGCGGTGAAACTCCGCATGTGGGCTGCAAATGCAGATCGCCTCTAACCGGGGGGGGGGGTGCCCTGTCGCACATGGGATCCTGCTGATTACACCAAAATTGTGGTGGAAAAAAAGAAAAATGCTCACTCGTTTGGATCCAGACAGGAAAAAGAATCTTTACTGTTGGTTTCTCAATGCAAAAGAAATGCAGAACAAAGAAACTGTTCCAGGCGCACGCGCCTCCCCTTCCTTAGGATGGCTTTTTTTTTTTTGTGGAATTTTTAACAGAAAGATCATAACTCAATCGAGAGTAAGAATTTACACTCCTACCATAAAAGTTGTCCTTTTATCAATAGGTGTGTTTCATTTGTTTATCTTTCCCACCATTTAGGGGTTTCTCAAGGACAGGTGCCATTATTGTTAATCCTGTTCTTAACACTACACACGTATGCACACAGTGCTGGGTTCATGAATTGGTCATGCACACGCGCGCACACAGGGCTATACTAAAAATTCCATTACATAACCTAGAATTTAACTGTCATGGACCTTACAAAAATAACCCAATTATTGAAGTGGAATAAAACTGGGGAAAAAAATGCCTGAAAAGTTGAGTGCATATGTATGTATTTGCACCCATTGCTGTGAAACCCCTAAATAAGTATAAATACATAGTATAAATACATCTGTTCTGAAAGGCCCCTGAGTCTGCAACACCACTAAGCAAGCAACATGACCAAGGAGCTCTCCAAACAGGACAGAGACAAAGTTGTGGAGATGTATAGATCAGGGTTGAGCCGGGTTGGGCCACCCACCACAACCAGGAAAGGAGGGCATTCATCAGAAATTCAACAAAGGCACCAAAGATAACACCCAAGGAGCTGCAAAGATCTACAGTGGGGATGGAAGTATCTGTCCATAGGACCACCTTAAGCTGTACACACCACAGAGGAAGGACTTCATGGAAGAGTGAATAGGAAAAAAAAAACATTGCTTTAAAAAAAAAAAAAGAGAACACATTTGGAGTTCACCAAACAGCATGTGGCAGACTCCCCAAACACAGGGAAGAATCATCTGTGGTCAGATGAGACTAAAATTGAACATTTTGGCCATCATGGGAAATTGTGTGGTGCAAATCCCAACACTTCCCATCACCATCCCCACAGTGAAGCGTGGTGGTGGCAGTATCATGCTGTTGCTTTTCGTTGGCAGGGACTGGAAAACTGGTCAGGATTGAAGGAAAGACTGATTGGCACCAAATAGAGTGCAATTCATTTGGCAAACAGAATTTATGCAGTTTCAGTTTACCAGAGATTTTTCTTTCTGTTTAATATCTTTGAGTTTTTCCACATAAAAACAATAAGCTGGAAAAACATGAATGGAAGGTTCTGCCATGTGTAACAAAAATAAAGTACAGTTTCTCTTCCTTCACATATACATATCATTATGAGTAGCCAACTATACATGCATGCTTATACACATACAAACACAAACCAACATAGACAGCCACAAAAACAAACAAACAAACAACGCTGTCTTAGACAAAAACAACCATAACAGCAAAAACAACAGGGGGTGGGGCCATGCCATGCATAAACAAAAGAATCATATATAGAGAAATAAGAGTGGGGGGAATCCCCCTGAAGACAGCATCCTGTTCTTACATTCCACCACAGCAGCATCATTAACATTAACTCATGTAACCCGCTATGTGATGATCCATATTGTATTTTCTCACTTATAGTCAACCAGGCCCTTCAACACAATGGTAGCTAGTCTCGTACCAATATAAGTCAGGAATGGGGACCAGATTCTATAGAAAACCTCAGTCATACATCTGGACCTGTATGTTAAGTATTCCATGGGTAACATATCAAAAATAACCTTATGCCATCCAGCTATTGTGGGGGATTTACAGTCTATCCACTTCAGCAATATGTTCTTCCTTGCACAGAAAGTGAGAATAGAGAAGAGTCTTTTGGAATGTGCACTTTTAAGTTGTGTATCCGCTAGTCCAAACAGTAGACACACCGGGTCTTTTTTAGGTTTAATGCCAAAAATTAAATGTAGTTGATTATCTACATCTTACCAGTATTTATCAATATATCTACAAGTCCAGACACAATGAATAAAACTCCCCACCTCGACATTACACTTAGTGCACAGTTCTGATTTACTGTTATCCAGTTTGTGTCTAAACTGAGGAGTGATCTGTAAACGGTGAAGAAGACTAAATGGGGTTTCTTTTGTCCTATTACAGACTGAGATGTTGTTTGCTGATTCCCATATCCGTTCCCATACTGCCTCATCAACATCCATATTTAAATCGTTAGTCCAATCTCTGCTCGTGAAAGCAGGTTTGTCTTTGTCATATTTAGTGAGTGCCTGATATCCGAGACCCAAAATACCTTTTTTCTTGCCAGCAGTGATTATCTTTTCTAATGGGGAGAGTTGGTAACAGATCCCTACATCTTTTTGGCTGTTTAAGAAACTTCGAATCGGAAGATACCTAAAAAAACTCATTTCGTGAAAGGTTATACTTTTTACACACTTGGCTGAATGATAGCATTACATTCTTTTCATATAAGTGTCCAATAGTAAGGATGCCTTTACTTTTCCATAACTCAAAGCCCCTATCTATAGCGCCAGGACAGAAATCTATGTTACCCCACACTGGTGAAAGGAAGGACAGCTGTCCCTCAAGACCTTCCAATTTCCTTATATCCCTCCAGGCTTTAATAGTTGCATTTATAATCATGTTGTCACCAACAGAAGCTTTAATCTTTTTTTGTTCGGATGCAAACAAGAGACCACACAAGGGATAACCAATCTGTGAGGACTCTAAGTCTAGCCATGTAGATTCATTATCATTTTGGATCCAGTCAGCAATATAACGCAGCTGTGAGGCCAGCTGGTACAACCTAATGTCAGGGACTGAAAGGCCGCCTTTTTCTTTAGGCTTCATGAGTCTGGCTAAGCTCATACGGGGTCTTTTTCTGTTCCATATAAATGTACTAAATCGACCATTCAGTTCTTTGATCACTTTTTTAGGGAGCAAAACTGGGAGCATCTGAAATACATACAGAAGTTTAGGTAAAATATTCATCTTAAGTAATGAAATCCTGCCTAACATGGATAGTGGCAAGGAAGTCCACCTTTCAAGGTCCTCATATATGCATTTAAGTAAAGGTGTAAAATTGGTAGCACATAATTGATGAAGGAATGGAGTTACCACAATACCTAAATATGTAAGGCCCTGTGGTGTCCATCTGAATGGGCAAGATAAAGGGGGTGAGAGATTTGTGTGGCAGAGTCCACCCAAAGGAAGTGCTTCCGATTTTGAAAAATTAATTTTGTAACCTGAAAATTGACTGAAGCAACCAATCAGGTCTAGCACTGCTGGTATTGAGACTTCTGGCTTGGTAAGAAACAAGAGAACATCATCAGCATACAAAGGTATTTTATGAAATTTTTCACCAACTGAGATACCTGAAATAGAGGGGGAGTGCCTGATAGCCTCTGCCAAAGGCTCAATAGCAATTGCGAATAGTAATGGGGACAGAGGACACCCCTGTCTAGTACCCCAACCCAGCCGGAAATAAGGCGATCTCTTGCCATTGGTTAGTACAGCTGACAATGGGTTGTCATATAATAGCTTCATCCAGCTAAGAAATGCTTCACCTAGGCCTAGTGTCTCCAGAGTAGAAAAGAGATATGGCCATTCGGCCCGATTGAAAGCCTTCTCTGTGTCCAGACTAACAACTATACAGTCAAGTTTCTTAGATTGGGATAGCTGGATAACATTGAGAAGCCTCCTCATATTACTACATGAATTCCTACCAGTAATAAATCCTGTTTGGTCATTATTAATAATACAAGGCAAGACTGTTTCCAGACGCAGAGCAAGGGTCTTAGACAACAACTTAAGATCTGTATTTAACAAACTTATAGGTCTATAAGACACACATTCGTCATCTGCCTTACCTTTCTTCAGTATAAGACTAATATTGGCCTCTGTTAATGACCTTGGAAGAGATCTATTTTTCAACAAGTCATGAAACATATTAAGCAAGGGCTGTATAAGTAAGGATTCAAATTCTTTGTAAAATTCACAACCAAACCCGTCTGGGCCTGGTGCTTTACCTGCTTGAAGAGAGTTCAGAGCAACCTTAACCTCCTGTTCTGTTATTGGTCCATTTAGTGTTTCTTTCTGCAGATCTGTGAACTCAGGTCAGGCCAGATTAGACAAGAATAATTCAAAGAACTTCTGATCTGGCACAGGCTGACTGCTCTTATATAATTGATTATAATATGCCTCGAATACTTTGTTAATATTTTCTAAATCTGTTCTTCTTTTACTTTTACTTTTTTTCTTTTTCTGTATCTCAGTCTTTAATAGCTGAGATACAATGTGAGTTAGATTTCTTATTAACCAACCTAACCAGATATTTATTTGGTTTATTTCCGAATTCATAAAGCCTCTGTCTTGCCAGTCTGATACTCTGTTCTGCTTTATGGGTGAGTAAGGTATTTAAGGAGGCTTTGACAGCCAACATTGTTTCAAAATTAGTGTCTGAGGGATTTTTAGCATATGTTCTTTCAGCCTCTGACAACTTAGTTTCTAACTCCCTCTGGCGCTGAAGCGCTTTACGTCTTTTAGTTTTCACGTAAGACAGTATTAAACCTCTAGAGTACGCTTTGCTTGTTTCCCAAAGGATAGAGGGGGAGACATCAGACGTGTCATTAATTTTATAAAATATCTTCAGTTCAGAGGTAAAATAAGAGATGAAGTTTGGGTCATCAAGCAATGAAGAATTAAATTTCCATATCTTGCTGGAAGGAATACTTCCTTTGAAGAGGAGCTGGAGGAATATAGGGCTATGGTCTGAGATTGTAATATTTCCGATAGAGCAAGAGGTTACCAGATTCAGGTTAGATTTAGGAATAAAGAAATAATCTATTCTTGAGCTACTTTTATGGACATTTGAGTAGAAGGTAAAGCCCTTCTCTCCTGGGTGCGTGGTCCTCCAAACATCTAAGTATCCCATCTCCCCAAACAATTCCAGTACTGCCCTGGCCCTTTTGGTGAGAGGCCGTTTCTCTGAAGATGATTTATCCATTTGAAGGTCCAAAAGACAATTAAAGTCTCCCCCTATAATTACCCATTCACATTGTACCTCAGCAAACTCTGTAACAGCCTTTGTTATCAGCTCTGTTGGGTGGTTAGGGGGACAGTACATATTCATTAGAGTGACGCTCTCACCAAATAATATACCTTTAACAATAATGTACCATCCTCCAACATCTTGGATACATTTTTCAGCCTTAAATGGTAATGATTTATGGATTCAGATACATACCCCTCGACTATTGGAAGTAAAGGATGAAAAGACCTGTCCCACCCATTCATGCTTTAGTTTGACATGTTCTGTGTCTTTGAGGTGAGTTTCCTGTAAAAAAGCTATCTTGACCTCTTCCTTTTTCAGAGATGTTAGAATCTTCTTCCTTTTAACTGGGTGGTGTACTCCTTGCACGTTCCAAGAACAAAATTTTATATCAGCCCCCATCAAATGTAGTTATTAATATGTCTATTACTGTGGATTATGTGGATATTGTCTCTCTTATTCATCATTTTAGCCATTATCCCAATTGGGGTAAAAGCTGTTCCATAAGTAATAATCCTTAACATTCAATACAGATTCAGAACAGTATGAGACCATGACCAAACCCCTGTAAAAACTATATACAACTACCTTTACTAGGTCCTGGAATTAAAAAAACAAAACAAAAGGAGGTTAAAAAATAAACTAATACCCACAGAGAATCTCTGAGGTAAATGGACCCTAAATCCTTTGAAAAATGCAAACATATCAGCTCAGAGGCGGCACACCCTTACACACATAAGAACGTAAATATGATTTTATCCACAATCATAACAGATAGAGACCGCCTATATAAAACAATAAAGAAAACAATAAATAAGAATTATTATAGAACATATGTAACAACCTTAAGTAATATTGCCAAGTGAGATAGGACATCAGGCTTCTTCCTACACAAGTTAAATGTAAAAATACAACATCCCATCTCTCCTAGAAAACAATGTGAATGTTCTCATATATTAGGGCAACAGGCAAACTGCCCCACTCAGAAAAGTTGAATCTGGCGATGATAACACTCACCACAATGGATGCATCTATGACAGTTTTAGAGAGTCAATATAGGCAGACACTTCACCTGGAGTATGGAATGCTTTAGTGGAGTTGTTCACCATGACCCTAAGTGAAGCTGGATACAGCATGGCGTAGCAAGCTCCGGGGATGTTCTGCAGCTCCCTTTTAACAGCCACAAATTCCTGTCTCCATTTCAGCGTCGCTGCTGCAAAGTCTTGGAAGATAAATATTTTGCCTCCCTCGAAGAGAACCTCCTTTTTGCGTCGTGCAACCTCCATGACTCTCTGGCAGTCGGAAAAGTTGTGGAATCTGACGATCATAGCACGGGGCAGCTTCGATGCGGTAGGGCGGGGTGTACGGTGGGCCCGCTCCAGTTTTATCCGATCTGCTTTAGTCTCAATATCCAGGATCCGGGGGATCCACTGCTCCATAAAATTCACCACATCACTGCCCTCCATATTCTCACATAGTCCCAGGAGCCTCAGATTCTTTTGGCAACCTCAGTTTTCCTGGTCCTGAAGACGCTCTGTTAGCTCCTTAACTGACTTGGTTAAGCTAGCGACCTGCTTCTCTGTTTCCACCGTAGTATTTTCCACTGCTAATATCATCCCCTCGGCTTTGTGGAACCAGACACCAACCTCATTAAGATGCTGGGATATGTTATTGTTAATACTGTGCAGCATACGGTCCAGTTTGTCGTCAATCACACTGGAGATATTAGCCGTCATTACCTCCATAACTTTTGCAATGGCTGGGTCTAGTTCAGGTGTGTCGTCTGTGTTATCGCCATCTTGGCAGGGCAGCGACTTCTCCGCCATGGTCTTCTTAGCCTGTTTCGGAGGCATTTTGCTGGTCGAATTGCCCCAAAAATGCTCCAAATACATTCTCTGGAGTCGATACTCTGTATTAACAGTTAGGTTGTTGAGAATGAATGATTAATATCGAAAGATAAGCGGGTGTGTGCCGGAGCTCCAGCAAAATGTGGCTACTCGGCTGCTTGCATCCGGGTTCCATTTTTAACAGTTTTAACATGAAGTCTGTTTTGTTGATGTTATAAACTGTTCATTGATGGAAACTTGAGTGCAAAAGTGTTCATGACAAGTGCAGTCTTAAAGTTAGCAGGTCAACTGTAGTCCTCAGCCATAAAGCATTACTAGTGTCTAGAACCATCTTCCAAGTGCAACTTTCAACTGTCTATATGGGGCCATCCTCCACAGAAGTGAAGTGATGAGACTACAGCCAGACATAGAGCATCAGGATGGATCAGGCAGGTCCGAGGGGTGGGGTGGGGGGAACACAGGTTGTTAGGTATGCCCAATGTCACCTGATGAGTAAGAACAGTATACATATTGCACTGAGTGCAAGCAGGGACTCTGGCAAAACTAATTACAACAGCATAACTAAAAGGGGAGAGCCAGAAAGTAACACAGGCATGAGAGTGCCCCAGGACATAAAGCAGCCAGCCACTACACCATCAACAAACTCGAGTGAGCAAGTGAGTGGGGGGCTGACAGCATCCATACATCCCAGTTTAACAACACACTCTATGCCTGAGGACCCTCCAGGTCTATTCCTTTACCTAATAAAATTAACAAAAGGCTTGACAAAACAGATATGTTTTCAGCCTAGACTTAAATGCTGAGACTGTGTCTGAGTCCTGAACGCTACTTGGAAGACTGTTCTATAACTGTGGGGCTTTGTAAGAAAAGGCTCTGCCTCCTAATGTAGCCTTCACTATATGAGCTACCAGCAGATTGCCTGCACCTTTTGATCTAAGTAGGCATGGCGGATCATAAAGGACTAGAAGTTTGCTCAGGTACTGTGGTGTGAGACCATTCAGTGCTTTAAAAGTGAATAGTAGTATTTTATAAACAATACAAAATTTGATTGGGAGCCAATGCAGTGTGGATAAGACAGGGGCGATGTGGTCACATCTTCTAGCTCCAGTAAGGACTCTTGCTGCTGCATTTTGAACTAACTGGAGCTTGTTTATGCACTTATTGGAACATCCAAACAGTAAGACATTACAATAATCCAACCTAGAGGTAAGAAAAGCATGAACTAGTTTTTCTGCGTTGTGTTTCTTATCTTATATTTCTTATCTTAGCAGTATTTCTAAGATGAAAGAAAGTTATCCGAGTAATGTTATCGATATGAGTTTCAAATGAAAGACTGGAGTCAATGATCACCCCGAGGTCTTTTGGCTGACTATGGGCGAGAGGCGGGGTATACCCTGGACAAGTCACCAGATCATCACAGGGCTGACAAACAGCCATTCACACTCGCATTCACACCTATGGTCAATTTGGAGCCACCAATTAGCCTAACCTGCATGTCTTTGGACTGTGGGGGAAAACGGAGCACCCAGAGGAAACCCACACAGACA
>JAODOF010000012.1:62782632-62793086 GCA_027576175.1 Sciades proops | reverse complement strand
AGTCAGCTGGGATAGGCTCCAGCTTGCCTGTGACCCTGTAGAACAGGATAAGCGGCTACAGATAATGGATGGGTGGAAGAACCATATTTGTGGAAACTCAGATATTAAACCATTATTATTATTATTAGTAGTAAAGTTGTGTTTGAATATTTTTTTGCACACAAACACAAAAAACCCTATATTCCTGCCAGATATACAAAACTTTAGATTTTCTTCATGCTTGTTTGTATATTGATAGATGGTTTAATAAACAGATTCAAGGCACAGCTAATTTACATTTATGGATGCCTAGAAAAGACAAAGCTCACAAGTGAAAAATGATAAAGTGATGATTAAATGGTGAAAGAGTGCCTCCTAAAGGCACTGTGTGCTAAATCTTCAAGTAATACTAACTCAAAGACAAATAGGCACTAAACCTTTTCTACTGTGCCATTACTTTTATCCCAATTGAACATCCTTTGTCTAAAGGATTTTAACATGTCTACATGACCTGTATATAAAATTGCAGTAATTCATACCAGTTGTATGATTTAAAGCCAATCAAATAAGGTTCAGATGACAATCTGAGAATATACATAAATTTACACAAACTAAGGAGCTTCTTGTCAGATATAAACGTTATTCTGAACGAACAAGATTTTCATAAACTCCAAAATTCTTGTATGAATGCTCCTGCAAACGATTTACAAATTAATTCATTCATATCCAGTTTGATAAACAGGGTTCAGGGCTTTTTTGGATTCCAAATGCTGTGGAACTCCTAAATGTGTATGTGTGTATGCATGTAACTTGCACACATGGCACTGGGGGCAGACGAGTGTGAATGCCCTTTGCTACTGTGAAAGCATGATGGCCAGCTGGCCTGTTAAATTCAGAGCAGACACACACTCATTCATAAACACGCACCCACGCATAAACACTGCAAGCTACATAATTAACACTTACGTTTCACTCTCGTCCCAGGCAATGCATGTCTCATTGATGGTGTCCTGCAACGACAGCAAGATGAGTTTGGGTGTTTAGGTATGTCTAGAACATTTTCTAGAGATACACAAGAGTTGATTGATTGATTTTGATGATGTTACTCACATTGTGCAGGTGAGGGAACTCGATTTCAACTGGGGTAGACAGGAAACCGGGGTTAGGCTTCACTGTTACCATGACAACTTTCGAATTCAGCAAGGTGCTGTTGCTGAGGAGAGAGATAATTCTGTTAGGCATGATATGAGGGTTTGTTCTCTTGTACCTCTCAGAGGACAAAGATAGTGTCATATATATTTTGTGTGTGTGTGTGTGTGTGTGTATGTGATGGCATACTTCTGCACTGACAGGATAGGGCCCAGATTTCTGTAGAGAACAATGCCAGTTATGAAGCCTGTGCTCTCTTCAGCATCTGCACGAAAATGCATCGTTAAAAGTGAGAAATTTTGGCAATTTTATATAAATATGTATGTAAAAAAGAAAAATATATATATAATGTTACAGATCAAAAAATTTCAACCTGGGTGATTTTTTTGGACCTGGGTTAAAATTTTTAACCTAGGTAAAATTTTGGATTATCTAAGATTCTTAAAAGGGATTTTCCATCACTTCTTTTATCTCTTTCTTCCATCTACTTCCTCTCCGTTGACCCCTACCTTGTATTTCCTCTTGTCTGTCTATTCCTATCTACCTAATTAGCATTTTAAAAAAATATATACCTTTTTTCATACTTCATTGGGATTCAAATTTAGAACCTTCTGATTCTTAACCCAACACCTTAACCACTACTCCAGCAACAATTACAATGGAAAAAGTGATATATATTTTGAATTTAGTATGCCATCAAGTAGTTAGAAATACAAAGTCTTCCCAAATCCTAATCCTAACCCTCACCCTAGCTATAGTGTTTCTAATACAAGTAGCAAATTATGAACTGGGTTAAAAATTCTAACCTAGGTTGAAAAATTCCACCTGATCTCCAGTTCTGACCTCTAACATATATATTCATGAATTTGCTGATAAGAGAGTGTATGTATGTACCTGGCACTTCCAGACTGAGGGCATTGCGTGACACTACAATTTTCTCATCCAAATTGCGGACCCACTCCATCATGCCTCTCCATCCTTTCATGGGGAAGGTCACATCTGAAGTCATAGTTTTGGGATGCTTCTGGATGCTCAGCACTGCCGGTACAACCAGTAGGAAAGAGTCATGGATACAGACTAATGACTCAAATTTGGGTCCATGTCAAGACACAACAAGGATATTAGCAGAAATTGAGATCCTTTGTAAAACACATGAAAGTCACAAAACCACCCTGCTAACTCACCAAAGTTCTCAGTCATCTCATAAATATCTTGGAAATCTCTCATCTGTTTGCCAATGATGTCAACAAAGTCTTCGAACAAGCTGAACAGCTCCCTAATGTTCACCCCCATCTATGAGAAGGAAACAAAGATGATTCATATGCACGTCATTTTCTCAGCACCATACAAGATCTGCGAATATCTTTTTTTTTTTCTGGAAAAGATAAAGCACCTTTCAACTCTTCAGTAATGCTAACCATGTATAGAACTCAGCAACATGCATACTTCCGCAGTTCCATAAACGGTGCCGTAGCTGATTCATTTGTGGGTGTGAGGGAATTTGTACGTCTCTCTGACGCATATGTGCGCATGTGTGTAGGCGCGAGGTGTCCTTCATTTCGTGGCCTGTACAGCTCCTGTTCCCTCATGAGCTGCCATGACAACACACAGATTGCTGTGTAGGTGGAGTGATTCTTTTTCTCTTAAGCTCCCTGTGCCAGTTGAATGCATTAAAATTTCAGTGGAAGTACGAGTCATTTCAAAAGATACTAGGCAACAATGAGATGAAACAAGTTTGAAAAAGTCTATATATTGTCAGCTTCAGACCTTGCTGACGAATGGTAGCATGGTTCCTAACAATATGATGTTGGCAAGTCTGCATAAGGGAATCATAAGAGAACAATGCAGGTTCTCTTGATATATAGTTGAAACATCGTGCAAACATGTCTCATGCAAGCTGAACATAGAGACCAGGACAGGGTTAACGATCTTGTAGATCTTGTCTAAGTGTCAGAAGCAGGTCGAGTTGGTTCTCCATCAGACCTGTAACTTAGGGGGACCTGTAACTCCATCAGACCTGTAACTCAGGGGAAAGCCATGGCCTAATGGTTGGGGAAGCCATGGCCTAATGGTTGGGGAAGCCATGGCCTAATGGTTGGGGAAGCTGCTTTGGGACCAAAAGATTGGTGGTTCAATTCCCTGGATCAGCAAGAATGGGTTAATTAACCTTACCATTCTGATCTGACCTCATCTTGGGCAAGCTGCATCTTAATGGTTAGAGAAGCAGCTTTGGGACCAAAAGGCTGCCAGTTTGATTCCCTGGAATAGCTGAAGTGCCCTTGAGTAAGGTACCTAACCCCCAAATGCTGCCCTTGATATGCTGTTCTGGATAAAGGTGTCTGCTAAATGCCATTAATGTATTGTAACTGACAACCCTAAGAGTCTGAAAGCTCCTTTATTTGTTGGACAGGTACTCCAGATGGGACACCAGCATGTGAAGCAAGTGAATCAGCCTCCTATCATAGGTACAACTCATCCAAAAGGGCTTCTTAATGTTGACAAATGGTTCTGACTGCCAAAGAGGGAGAGCTGTGAATCAAATTCACGTGCAACACCTTCTAGAGCCCACACCACAGGGTTATTCTGCTAATGACTCAGTCAGATTCTATATTCACTTGCAGTACATTGGCAAATGGTCTCTGAGTAATCATGAGAATGCTGAATCTGTCAGGGAAGACACAGACACACACTCACCAGCTGTGCTTCTTGCCATTTGCCATGGTGTTCCTCCTTCAGCAAATTGCTGATTGTCTGGACATAATTCTAATTAAAGAGAAACAACAATTCTCATTTGGCATCAAATTAAGCAATGTTCTTGATACTTCTAAAGACAACTACTGGTTATCTGAAGTGGTCTTTACCTCTACATCAATGACACTGTAACCAGCACTTCTGAAAACCTCTGAAGTGTTCCTCAGCATTTCCATGACTGCCAGCAAGTCCCCGCTGTACTTTGTTGCATCATTTGAGATCATCCTCAGCCTGTAGAGCATTTCAGACACACCATCTACCTGCACTCCTGCCTGGGCCTTGGAGTACTGCTCACGGGTCTGAGGATAGAATCAGACATGATAGTTACTATAAACAAGCAGTACTATCAGGCATTTTGAAAATAGTTTAACTTTTAATTCTATAGCAATAAATATTTGGAGTCTTACCAGTGCCTGGATATCTTGGTATTCTCTGGAGACACATTTGATGTAGCTAGGGTTTCCCCACAAGGCCAAACCGATAGCATCCAGGGTGCATCGGCGAAGGACAAGGCCTGGAAAAGAGCAGATCAGTGTGTTCTAATGATCCTTATGGGACATATGAAAGGTCAAGGAAGACCATTACAAGCAGGTCCCCTTTGAAACCGATATTTTTGGGTGGTGTCACAATGTTCTGTTCAGTACCTGTTGCATCAGAGGGGCATGGAACAGCAACAGTATCACCAGCTGGAGTTCTCTTCCACACTGCATTTCCATAGCTTTCCTCACTGCAGATCTCATGGGGTTCTGTATGATACAATGTTCAGACCAGTTTAGTTTTGCAGTATTATTATAAAACAAAACAGAACTACTTTGTAGTATAAGAGTATAAATATATCTTTATTGTTTTGCTTGTTTTTTTTACCTGGGCATCTCTTCTCATTGCAGTGCCGAATGTCAGATTTGTCTCCGATGCAGGGTTCTCCACCAAAGAATGGTCCCTCACACACCCTCTGCCTCTGCTGGCTGCCTCCTCCACATGTCTTACTGCAGCTGCTCCAAGAGCTCCAGGAGAGCCATCGCCCATCCACTGTGAAGTCAAAACACAGTCTAACTTTTGAATCTGTTACTCATGTTCATTAGTCACTATCTCACTAGGATTGCCCAAAAACATCCACTTCTACAAGGTGTGGACATACCTGGGCAGTCTCTGAGGAAGCAGTTTTTGGTTTCACGGCAGTCTCCACGGCACTCCGAGCCTCCATATGATGGACCGTTACAATCTCGCATGCGCTGCATGGTTCCATTGGAGCAGGAGGCAGAGCAGGGACTCCAGGCAGACCATTCATTCCAGGAACCATCAACTACAAAGAAGTAACAGGAATAATCAATGTCAAAATCTGTTTTCCATTTTATTTTCACCGAGTAGTTGCAGATAGAAGGGCATTTCTGAATTAAATAATATTGTTTTTTTGCTGGTGGTTTTGTGAAAAGCATTTAGAGCCATGTAAAGAGTGTGTGCAGCATGCTTTTGTATCTTGGTGGGGACCAAAAAATATATATATCTGACAGTTTTGAACTTGTGTGCCCATTTGGTTGGTCCCCACAAGTTTGTCTAACTATCCTTGTGAGGACCTATTTGTGTAAAAGAGTAGTTTTCCTTGTGGGAACCAACCAAATGTCCTCATAAGAAAAATACATCTGACAGTTTTGAGCTTGTGTACCCATTTGTTTGGTCCCCACAAGTTTGTCTAAATATTCTTGTGAGGACCTATTTGTGTAAAAGAGTAGTTTTCCTTCTGGGGACCAACCAAATGTCCTCACAAGAAAAATATATCTGACAGTTTTGAGCTTGTGTGCCAATTTGTTTGGTCCTCATAAGGAAAATTACTTTTTTACAAAAACAGGTCCTCACAAGAATAGTTAGACAAACTGGTGTGTGTGTGAGACATAAGCCAATATGTTGCTTAACATACACACACACGGGTAATTAGGAATCTCAAGAGAACAATGGCTCCCCAAGCACCACCTCATTAGGTATATTTTTAATTACCCTCAGCTTATGATCAGTTACCACTCAAGTGAACTATTTTTGTAATACCTTAATACTGGTTTCATGGCTGAAAAAAAAAAAAGAGCAAAACCACTTAAGCCATGTTCTATCAAAGTAAAAAGAAAGAAAAAAACTGAGTGGCCTTCCATTTTATGCTGCAGCGCATGAACAGACTGTGGACGACATCGCCATCTGGTGTTGAAACTGTCAATGACACTTACCAGGGCAGACGGCAATGTTGCAGAATTTGGTTTGTTTTCTGGGCCCGGTGCATGGTTCTCCTCCATTATTGGGTGGTTTGCAGGTACGGACACGGTCACGGTAGCCACGACCACATGTAGATGAACACAGACTCCATGGTGCCCACTCGTCCCAGGCTCCATTCACTTAATTATGGGAGAAACCGTGATCTTAACACTATGCACACATTATATTAGGACCAAAGGTACTCAAAGTGTACTACGTTTAATTAGTGTACATTATTAGTACGTGCATGTGAATATCTGTCTGTGTGTGTACCTGGGCAGGCCACAGAGTTGTTGCAGGGTCTGTTCTCTCTCAAAGGGCCAATACACATGACGCTGTTTCCGGATGACATGCAGTTGCGTGTGCGACTCTGCCAGCCCTCACCACAGGTAACAGAACAGGAGCTCCATGAGGACCACTGATCCTGAACTCCATCTATAACCGAGAGGTTCATTAAGACAATGTTCTGAACAGAAGATGCAACCTTAAAAAGCTGTAAGATAATAGAAGTTAACTCTGGTTACCAGCTTGAGGAACTGTTATCCCCTCTCCATTGTCTCTCCTCAGGCTGATGATGGAACGCAGAGCCTGGCTACGCTGGCGTACTTTACCTGCTCAGGTAGATATTTAACCTTCATTAGAGATCACTCTATTTTCCATTTACAATTAATATTTATAATGAACAGTCATTCTTACCAATGCAGGGTTGGGGATTACAAGCTCTGGCTTCCTCAACCACACCCTCACAGATGCCATCTTCAGGTTGGCATGCTCTGCTGCGCACCTGGACACCACCTCCACACTCGTTGCTACACTCGGACCAGCGGGCCCATCCAGACCAACCCTCTGCAATTAGACAAGCCATATTTTCACTCTTCAGAAAGCTGGTGAACAGATCATTAAGAAGAAACTTACTAATGAAGGCACAGGGTCTCAGTCCTGGTTCTGCACATCTTAATGGTTTCCCTACTTTAATACACCCTCTTCAACTCAGGAAGTGTTGTTAATTAGCTACATGAGATATGTTAGGGTAGAGAAAAGTCTAAAATGTGCAGGACAGTGTGTTCTGCAGGCTCAGGTTTAAAATGACTAACAAGGCTGCCACCTGGTGGATTACATTATTGAACTGCAACCTGCCACACTGTTGTTTTTCAGTTTTTTAGTCATTCAGTTTTTCTCAGTGGGTACAAGATTTCATCGTCTGGTCTGGCATTTGCCCTTGAAAACAAAATGTATCATGAATTCAGCTGAGGAGTCAATAAACCTAAACAGCACTGACATTACAGTTAAAGTTAAACTTTTCTCTGGATGCCGATTGCAAAATAGAAGGCTTTGAGTACAAAATGCCAGAGCGCAGCATGAGAAAGCAGTATGAAAAGGGCTTTAGCACCTGCAGCGTTGCATGTGTGCCGTATTGCTGGAGACTGGCGGGTTACTAAGGCAACCACAAGTGCGACGCATCGATTGCCTTCCCCTCCCTAGTGGTGGAGGCATTGTGTGAACATCACCTCTTTGCCTCATATCACTAACGCCTCAATTTTCCCCAATCTCACACACACCTGCTTGGCTCCACATCAGGGCTAAATGACTCTCACCGCCACTTCAATAGCAGGTTTTTAAGCCTGGTGAGATGTTTGGAGGGTGAAAAATACTGGCTTTATTTTACAAACTGCCTCTATATGTGCTGTTTATGATCTCTGAGCACAGAGGGTTCTGCAAGAAAGATCTCTCAGTTTGAAAAAGGTGGTAACGTTAGTGTTTAAAATCAAAATTGGCAAGCAAAAGTGTGTCTGCATGTAATTTGTTGCTTTTTCCAGCAGGTGGCAATATTGCAAACCCATATCTATCTTCTTGGAATCAATGTTCTCTCTCTTTTGTGTCTTTTTTACAGAGTTATGGAGAACAAGCAAACATACAAGCAAACATTAGAGCACTCATAAACACACTCTGACACTTACTCATGATCTCAGCATCCCTGATGTTGTCTCTAATAGAGGCTGTGCATTTCTCTGTGTAGACTCCACCCCTGTAGCACCCGCCTGTCCTCCTCTTGGGTGGCTCCCAGCACTGGCATGGCGTGGCCATGATTCCACAAGGGTTGCCTTGGGAACTGGTTGCCAGACAATCCTCAAGCCACTTGCAGAGCATTTCACAGGCAGGTACACTTGGGTTCCTCTTCCCCACAACCAGGAACTCGGCACTGAATTGTCTGCCCTCATCATCATTTCCATCTTCTTCCACCATGAGCTCTGTCCCAATGCGGGGCACCACCTTCCTGAGCTGCAGGAACTGCTTGCTGGACTCAAGGTAGGCCACTGAAGATGTAGCATCACACAGGTGCACTACCTCATCAAAGCTTTCCATGCCCAGGTAGGTTCGTGAAGTCTCCAGGAATGAGTCAAACTGGAAGGTCTTGATCTGGCGTGGTGTGCAAAATTCGGTTGGCTTGGTGATCTTCATGTAGACAGTGTAGCGACGAGGGTCAGGATTCTGCAGGGTCCATGAGCATGGGGATGCAGGAAGTGCCGTTTTGGATGAGAAGACACCAAAAAAGCGGCTTTGCTCAAGTGTAGCACAGGTGGCCGAAGCAGGTCCAGATGGGGTGGCGAGAGTCAGGTTGAGAAACACACACAAGGCCAGAGAGAGGCCAGTGAACAAGAAGGGTTTCCACTCCATCTTCTGCCTTGTAGAGGATGGACGGATTGGTGCACTGAGTTGAGCTAGACCTCTGTAGCTGTCTCTTTCACTTTACTGTTTGTATGAGGGAGTTTCTTAATCGATGTTTGATCTTCTGGGTTTCTTTTTGTTGGTTGTTTCTTTTTGTGCACTAAGGTAGTTTGGATGGAGGGTTAAAAACTTCTCTAGAATAAGGGGGCCATATCTGTCTGTAGCAGATCTGCACAAAAGCACACAAACACAAGCAACAAAACCAACATTAGGGGATGAGAAAGATCAAGCTGACTTTCACACAAACAGCATCAAGTAGGACTTATGACTGGAGGTCTTGATATTATTGGGATTTTCAGAAATATAATTAGTTGCACAATAATGATAGAACCTGCTGGGAAATCACAGGCTCATGATTAACATTAGCATGTGTTCACACAGGCACACATTCCTTCATGGCCTTATTCAAATCACCATGACTATAAACAGACAGCAATTATAATGCGACTCTAATTACAGTGCCTTCACAGCATGCTTTTCTTGTGCTACCTTTCCCTTGTTTTCTTTCAATTTCGCACTACTGCCTACACACCAACACATGGTCTGACTGCTTGCGTCAAACTGACGTGCACCAACATTCTGCTTATATCCATGTCAGACTGGCGTCGCCTGGATACGCTGAGTTTTATGCAGTTTTGAGAAAACCAGCAGGAAGCCTCACTCTCGACTCCAAAATAAAACAACAACATGACAGCAGGGAGTCAATCTTGGACTTGCAACTTGCACAAGCACCAAAAGTTGCAAAGCTGACTATGCAGTCAAAGCATGGCCAACAGATCTCTTTCTAGTTGAGATGAAAACATCATTGGAAAAACATAACATGTCTAAATGTGAGATTTGTTTCCATGGTTACCTGGAAATAACAACTAATAAGGAAAAATGGTTGAGGTGTCATGGAACCTTCTCAGTGACCCCTTTGTTCCAGTTGTCATGTTGTCTCCAGAAATGCTCAGTCTAATCTTTGAGGGTCAACCATCTTCTTGTCCCAACCATCCCTCACACCCCTTGCAAAAGTAGGAGGAGTAAAGCATGAGATACGGTGGTGGTGGTGCGGGGGGGGGGGGCTCTCTCACAAGGCTTCTCTGAAGTTGCTGGAAGTTTTGTCACTCCTACTTTTGTGAATTTTGCTGACACAAAGCCCAGAGCAGAGCAGAAGAAAGGATGCATTCAAGCAGAACTAAGTGAGGAAAGAAGTATTGGTGGAGGAATGAAAGAAGGACAATGCAGCACATACTTCTTACATGATTTCCCTTTGGCGGGAAAACAGTGTTGTTGGTGTGACCCAATCAACAGGTCATTCAAGTGAGTTCAGAATTCAGCTGAATATTTTCCTCATTGCCACAATTTCCTCCTTTCTACTTACCTTTTCCCTTCTATATATTAAATGTGTAGCAGTGTAAACATCATGCAGTGAGAACTATGGGATGATTTAGTCGTCTTTCTGTGCCATCTGATTGCTCCATCACTTCTAATGGCTCTGTCTCCCACTTCCATCCGGCTCTCGCCATCTATTGAATCTTGCACACTGGAAGCCATTAAAAACAAGATTGAGAGCCCTAAAAGTCTCTATCTTTCCTATTCTCTCTCCCTCCCACCCTCCCTCTCCTCCT
>JAODOF010000012.1:62690482-62703169 GCA_027576175.1 Sciades proops | reverse complement strand
CCATCATCTGTGAAAACAGTTCATTACTGCATCCACAAATGCAAGTTAAAACCAGATATAAACAATATCCAGAAACATCACCTTCTCTGGGCCGAACTCTTTTATGATGGACTGAGACGAAGTGGAAAATTGTCCCGAGGTCTGACAAATAGAAATTTCAAATTCTTTTTAGAAATCATGGACACCATGTCCTCCAGGCTAAAGAGAAGAGGGACCATCCAGCTTGTTATCAGTGCACAGTTCAAAAGCCAGTATCTGTGATGATATGAGGGTTTGTTAGTGCACAAAACATGGATAAGTTACACATTTGGGAAAGGATCATTAATGCTGAATGATATATACAGGTTCTGGAGCAACAATTTCCAGAACACACCTTTTTTCAGGGAAGGCCTTGCTTATTTCAGCAATACAATGCCAAATCCCATTCTGTATGTATTACATCTGCATGGCTTTATAGGAAGCGTCTGGGTGCTAAACTGGCCTGCCTGCAGTCCAAACCTGTTTCCCATTTAAAACATTTAGAGCATTATGAAGCAGAAAATATGATAAAGGAGACCCCAAACTGTTGAGCAACTGTAAACTGCCATTGTGAAATTGTATATCAGGCACGAATGGGACAACATTTCACTTTCAAAACTACAGCAATTGGTCTCCTCAGTTCCCAAATATTTACAGTGTTGTTAAAATTAGAAGTGAAACAACACAGTAGTAAACATGTCTCTGTACTGATTTTTTGGAAACGCGCTCATGGCACTAAATTCAAAATGAGCATATATGATTTTTTTTCTCAGTTTCAATATTTGATATGTTGTCTTTGTACTATTTTCAATGAAATATGACGTTTCCATGATTTGCAAATTATCATGTTTTGTTTTTATTTGTGTTTTACACAGCGTCTCAACCTTTTTTTAGAATTGGGGTTGTACATGGAAGCATACTAACAGAATTATCCCGATTGAGACAGCACAAATCTTTAGAGGATAGTGTGAGAGATGAAATATGCACAATCTGCTTTAAACAAGATAAAGTTCATATTCTTAAGAGCGGGATGATCAGAAATAGGAAGATTTGAGCTCACCCTGGATTAAGGAGGTGATCAGAATCTTTCATAGTTAATTACAGAAAATGTAGGTAGTGAATAGTGGACATGTCACTATGACTGATATATCACTACTATATGGAGTGATGACCCTGCCCCACAAAAGTCCCGGGCTCAACTGGGTCTGGCTGACAGCACCCGGTAAGGGCCCCTGTCCAGGGTACGGACAATAGAGTGCCTCTGGAAGCAGGGAGGCGCTGTCTTACTCAAGCAGAAGATACTCTTGCAGTACAATGTTTGAGTAAGGCATCTTGGTGCTTGGATGAACTGAGTTTTACAAAGTCAACGAGCAACAGAACCATCCAGTTAGAGGACACTGCAGGGCAACTTTGGAGCTTTGGAGCTTCCCAATCATCGCAATCTTTTGTGCCATGAGAATACAAGCTCTTATGTCCAGAGAGGCATTTACTGGGGGCATGACAATAAATGGCCTGACTTTCCATGCAAGGTATGGAGGTGCAGGAAGACCTAAGGTGATGAACCAACAGTGACAGGCCTGAGAAGCTGGAAGTTGCTAGCTGGAGTTTCGCACTTAGGTAGCTGTGATGTGATCGTCATAAATGCTAAGCACCTCCTAGTCATCATGGTATCTATTTGATCTAACTAATGGGAAAATACAGGACATTAAAATTCCAGTTTCTTGTCATTTTCTAGACTCACTATCAATTCAGAGACACATCGCAATTTCTGGACACAAAGTACACAAATAGCACAGTATTATCCCAGAACACATCTGAGTTTCCATAAATCACTCAGATCTTCTCAGCTGGTTGTTGATGACCACAACTGCACATAGATAGTTTTCCTTTCTTACTCTCAATTATGTATAACTATGATTTTTACATCAAACATGGTCTTCCTTATGAACAGTATCTGTTTATTAGATGGCTGAAGGCACATTGTAAACCTACAAAAGCTCAGAGATCACAACCAGGACAGTAATTATCTTTAAATGAACCCCACCAAAGTTGCATGCTGACAAGAGAGCCAAAGAGAAAAATAGAAAGGCAGCTCCTGGTTATTACAGGCATTGTATCTTAGAAGGAGAGAGAGAGAGGAGAGAGACTATTACTTGCTTTTGTGTATTTTCAATCATAGGTCATGTTTTCTTTGATAAAGGAGGTATTAATAAAATTACGCCTACAGTATCATTTCCTGTTCTTCCTTTTTCCATCTCTGCGTGACACGAGTTGTTTGTTAAGGATGCCCACATATTTGTTACTAATGTATATTAATGGTTGGATGATTCATTTTCTCATGGTGAAGGCAGTAGGGCTGGTGAAGCACGATGTTTAATGTAAAATCAAATGTAGTCCTCTTAGTTCCCTTATGCAAGTTGCGGAGATGAACTGAGCCCCTGTAAAAGCATACATAAACCTAATAAAGTGATTAACCAGGAAATTTTGAAAGTACGGGGTTATGAAATGTCATCATTATACATTAATACAAGATGTTCTAGACGAAGAAAAATTAAGTGGACTTTAGCTTAAAAAAATGTTAAAGTTGTAACATCAGTCCGCTGGGCCATTTCCCCAGGTGCGGCCATACTGGATTAACCAGATACATGGATGTATTAGGAGATGAAAATGAGGGTGGTGCTACATGATGATGGATTCTGCATGACAGCATACAGTGTCATGCATCAAATGGATGCAAGATAAGCAGGTAAATATTTTTCAAATAAACTAGCCACCATTTTATTTTGATTCCTTTTCTAATACTGCATTGTCATAATTTTTGTGGAGAAATGCAAACAAATTGACCGAGAAGTCACTCTAGACCATAATATTATACTATAGTCTAGTTGTCACAACAGAAGGGCTCTCAGGTGCGCTCTGGACAGCTTGTACTCTGAACTGACTCATGCGCATACCGTGAATGACATACACATGCCTGGGATTAAGGCGCAATCAGCGTTCCTAAATAAGAACTCAGAATGCAGACTTACTTTGTGAAGTATTGCGTTATTGTGACATATTACCAAGCCGTGTTTCCTGACTGATTTCTGATTCCTATTTCCTTTTCCTCATTTTTGATCCTGCTTCTGTCTATAATATTCTGTTTGTGCCTTGCTTGTCCTTTTGCCTGTTTGACTGTTCACGATATCTGCCTGCTGATTTGGACTGTTTGCACTTTTCTTTATAATAAAGATTTTCTGCACTTACATCTGTCTTCAACCATCCCTGACAGAATACTTTGCCCCGCTGACACTAGTATAGCATGCACTTGTACACCTCTGCTGTGCTCACAGAAAATTACATCACACACGATGGGGTTATGGCGGCCTCCGTGACAAAAAACAGTCTTGTCTATTTTCATCACTTGAGTGATTATATCATTAAGAATAATTTCAACATGTAGCTATTTTATAAAGGACAGACAAAAGCTGACTCTTAGCTCAATTTGTTTATTTGCGAGAGATTTTCTTTAACAAATAAATTCATTTTGCACTCATAGTGGGATTTATTAAATTTGAAAGTCACACAGTAATGACAACTGCATGTGAATTAATACCACCAAAGGGCAGGTACGACATTAAGACAGGAACTACCATTTCTGCTAGCTGTATCTGTAAAATTATACAGTTAGCTAAGTTTTAATAATAAAAAAGAAAGTTTATTAAAATTATGACTTGGTATCTCAAAATCCAAATACAAAATGGCTATAGAGAGTGATTAGCACATCAGTGGAATTTATGTGCAGAAAAAATAAGAGATATACAGTAGATTCACTGGATTACTTGCTTCCTATGGATGTTTGGAACATATGGTCTTTTTGGAGGGAACCAAGAGTGCCCTGTAATTCCAGTTCAAGGTTTTCGGTTTATCATTCAGCATGGACTTTAACTTCATGAACCTGATGCTATTTTCAGGGTAATTTGACTACGTTTACTATTTAAGCTATTAACTTGGTCATTATAAGGGCTAGCCATCCATGCTGTATCTTGATTTTTTCCAGAACACTCTTGGCTATCCAGATTTTATATAATTTGATACGATAATACTTGCACATTTTTTATATTTGACAATTATTTGTTGAAGGCGAAGTGAGACAAAGAGACAAAGTTGAGGTTATTATTCACTGATATTCACTGAGCCTGAGGTGGATAATTGTTTAGTATAAATACCCAGGTGATTATTTAAAAAAATTAAAATCAAATAAAAATTCAAACTTCAAAAGTGACATGCAAATGTAATGCATGCAGACTTGTCACTTATCTACACTGAGTCACATAAAATACTTTGTTTTGAAATCAATAAAATAAATTAATTACAATTACATCTTACCTTTGAATCATTTTAAAACCAACTTTGTAGCATCTTTAGTGCTTTTAGGAACAACATTTTCTTGCAGAATTTGTCATTCTTTCTCACTTACGGTGACAAAGTGATTGGCTACCATTTTTCTGAGTCACTCGAAGTGATTATCGAGAAATAGTCTGAATTTCTCGACCAATCAGCATGTGCGTGTTATGATTGGTGGAGGTGAAGTTTGGATCCAAAAGCAGAAAAATGCACAACAGACAGTAATCCAATAAATAAGGTGATTTAATCAAGGGGAAAAAAAGGGTGTGGCAAAAAGGTAGCAAAACAGGACAAAAACACAAATGGCAAAAATAGTCTGGGTAAAGAGACAAAAACCTGACAAAAACACGAGACAGGTAAGGACAAAAACACTAAAGCAAAAAACCATGAACAAGAAAAAACCCTTGGTGCAAAAACATGAACTAGAAAAATAGCTAGAGGGGAAAAACCCATGAAAAGCATGAACGACACAAACGGCTAGAGAAAACAAACAAAACGTTCTGACAAAGTCAGAGTCTGAGAACGGCTTTTAAATAAGCATCAGTGAAAACCAGGAAGTGAGTTCAGGTGGGATGGAATTCCCGTCCCGGATCCGGATCGGCACTGGTGTGGGAGAGCCGTAATCTCCGGAGTGGATGTCCGGGGCAGAGCATGACAGGCAGCCATTTCATTCCAGTGTCTGTGCTGGAATTCCAACACGAGCACACTGCATTTTACTTAAGGAGGTACTGATTAGGTGATCACCTGAACTAAATCTTATTTAATAATGAGGAAAAGTATAAAAAACACTGCTGTGGTCATCACTATCCTCTTGCAATAGGACCAGTTTGTATGGCAAAAACAGTGCTAGTAGTACCTTAAATTTAACTGCAATACAAAAATATCTATTCATCATGCCAAAAGAGTTAAAAAGAAAAGTTTTGAATGAGAAAAAGGGTTCAATTCTGTCAAATATTGTCAAATATTGATTTCTGAACTCATCCAAAGTTCAAACATTAGTATTGTGTTGTTTAAAATTGAATATGATCTTGAATTCTATGTGTTAGTCAGGGTCTGAAAACATCTCATCTTTTTTGTTATTTTGACTAGCTATCATTTTCTGCAATTAAATGTGACAATATTTTATGTGTAAAAAAGTGACAATATTTTTATGTGGAATTTGGGAGAAATGTTGTAAGTAGTTTATGGAATAAAACAAAATGTTCATGCTCTTCAAACACATACCTATAAATTGTAAAACCAAAGAAACTGATAATTTTGCAGTGGTCTCTTAATTTTTTTTCCAGAGCTGTATATGGAATTATGTGGTAGCCAGCGTTTACCTTGATGACATTTTACACACTATTGGCATTATCTTAACCAGCTTCATGAGGTAGTCACCTGGAATGCTTTTCAATTAACAGCTGCCTCGTCAAAAGGTAATTAGTGCAATTTCTTACCTTCTTAATGCGTTTGAGATCAAACAGTAAACAGTAAATAATAAACATACAGTAAATAGCCCTATTCTACAATGGTAGTAATCCATGTTATGTCAAGAACCGATCAACTAAGTAAAGAGAAATGACATCCATCGTTACTTTAAGACATGAAGTGTGTTTTAATTAATAAAAATAAAAACAACAATAAACCATTGCATTAGAAGGCGTGTCCAAGCTTTTGACTGAAGTTCCACATGTGCAGTTAAGTAAAACACGTGACAACATGTGAACAGTGCATGATAACGTGAAAGAATTCTTCAGCTGAGTGAGAAAATCACCAGTGAGTACTTCCTCCTGGTAAGGGTCATAGTGATAATGGAGCCAATCCCAGGAACACTGGGAGCAAGGTGGGGATATAACCTGGAATGGACAACAGTCCATCAGAATTCAGGGGCAATTTAGCTTTGCCAGTTCACCTACTGGCATGAAGATGCTTAAAAACACCACACGGACTGTAACCTGAGCTCAGGATTGAACCGGGGACCCTGGAGCTAAAAGCAGGCAACACTACTACTCACTGAAGCACATGTGAGAAAATCTGCAAAACTGACCCATGTGGAAAGGTGAAAGTAAATTAAAGGAGAACTGAAGGCAAAATTTTTATTATCAAAATTCTATTTCTCTCATTTTATTAAATATAGGAACGCATTTTTGAGAGCTATTTTGTCACTGCTGTAACAAGTTCTGAGTATTTGAAATATGCTCTGTAATATATCAGTCCGTACATCAAAGCAACAGCCGTAAACGAGATTCGTTGAGACCTGTGCGAGACATCGCAGGACGGAAGTAAAACGTACAGCGGAAATCAAACCCTGTGTCCAAAATCACTCACTCATAGGGAATTACTAAATAGAGGACTATATAGTGAGCTCATTGGTAAAATGAAAAAACACTTTTAGACACTAGTCCGTCGCGCTGGTATTTACGTCATGACTGTCGCACAATTAAAATGTGCCAGATCAGTCGGCTGGTGGGTTTTCAAAGTGATAAATCCATATTATACTGAGCGTATAATTTCCCACATTCATCAATACAAAGTACCTGCAGCTTTCAGTTTTTTTTAAACCAAGGCTGAATACTTTCTTCTTTGCTGCTGCCTTTTATTCAATCAAATTTGAGTCTTTTAATTTGATTTCTTTCAGCGCGACTGCAATGCATGATGGGATATATTGCTTTGGTTAGTGACCATCGTTGTACACTACTTTTCGTGATGCATTGTGGGATACTTTGCACTATATAGGGTGTAAATAATCCTCACTAAGGTTTCAGACAGCACTACAAAATGGCGTCCTCACTACATAGTGCCCTATATAGTGAGTAGGGAGCGATTTCAGACACAAGGTAACTTTACTGGAGGGATTTCTGCATGAACAAACAGCGTGTCGATCAAGACAACTCTGTTTTCATTTTGCTCAAAAATAGATTTAAAATGTTCTTAATTGACAATGATTAGCCTCAAAAAATAAAAATAAATAAATAACAGCTAGGACAACTAAACAAGTCGACAAGCAAACACCATTTATTTACAATCATTTTAAATTAAGCAATACGTAGTGAGATTTAAAAACACAAATAAAGCTTATATTAGTAAGAAACAAACAGAGGATTCTCTATCAGAAAGACCGACGATAAAACACATGGTAGTCTGACCCATCATAATATCCAGTTTCGTTTAGTT
Organism: Sciades proops; assembly: GCA_027576175.1. Classification (NCBI taxonomy): domain Eukaryota; kingdom Metazoa; phylum Chordata; class Actinopteri; order Siluriformes; family Ariidae; genus Sciades; species Sciades proops. Next base: position 62,695,609 of record JAODOF010000012.1, on the reverse strand, counting down.
GACAAAACATCGGCTTTATCTTCACGTTGGCTATAAACGTAGGAAAAAACACGCTCGCTGAAAATCCTGTTTAACGTGAACCCTCTTTCTCACATTTTCATTACTGCCAAGTGTTAATCACCGATTGTATTTTCATCGATACGGTCAACACCACAATAGACAAAATGGGATATCAAATAAAAATTCAACTAAAACTGGTCAATTCCTCAAAATAAAACTACTCACTGGTAAAACTAAACTGAAAGGAAAAAAAGAAAACCCTGAAAGCTAAAAATAATAAATTTCAGAACTATAATATCTCTGGAACGGACGCATACTTTTACAGTTGAGGCCGGCATGATCACGACTCGACGTGAGACAGCAGGAAACAGACCTGCAAGTTTAAACAGATCGCTGGTGAAATAAACGTCATAAATATTATCATTATTATTACAAATGTTGATTCTGGTTTCATTCCAGAGCAAACCTGTTTTTCCACCACTGCTTTTGTATTCATTAGACCATCATTATATTCTTTCACAGGTTTATAAAATATCAACTACATGGTACAAAATACAGGGAACAAACTTCATTTCTTCAGCTATGAGAGATAAAGTGCTGTGTTATTGTGCATCGAGTGCAGACCTGGGTGTGTGTGAGAGACTGACTTCATCTGACTCAGTATGACCTCATATAAAAGCTCATGAGCTTGAGGTTTCTATGAAAAAAAGGTTTTGGCTTAGGGTCACTTTCAAAATGAGTCGATCTCAACAAGGGAACACAAAGAGGAAACCGCACACATGCACGCAGGGTTTGAATCATTTCCCTTCTGTATTGTAAAAACACAACATTCAAAACAACAACAAAAGTGGAAATAGAGAGCAGGTTACAAATTAAAAAAAACACTACCAGTACACAAGTGATTAAATATGACAAGATTTATAACACCGAAATGAAAAACATTGCATTGTCTAGATTCCAGCATTGCAGTAAGACTAGAGATAAAAGCTTGTCTATTTTTGACACAGCAGTGCGCGCCATGCTTCGTACCACTTTCGCCAGATAGCGGATACTCGTAAGAGGATGGTTATGGTTGCAGTATATGAAATCAAGTGCTTCTTTCCCCTCAAACACTGGAATTTTAATACAGATTCTAAAATACTACATTTACAGATGTAAATGTAGTATTTTAGAATCTGTATTAAAATTATAAGCTTCTGACATATCAGCGACCTCGTAATTGCTACCTCGCATTAACAGTGGGGAGAGCGTTACAAACAAGCTCAATTTAAAAAAAAAAAAAAAAAAAACACCCATTCAAAGGACATTTGGAGAGTTGACTTTTCTAAGACATGCAAATCTGCAACTGCGACTACTTTATATATCCAGGGTTCTCCAGAAAATCTGAAGTAGCCTGCGGGGGGGACCCAGTACAACCCCAATTCCAAAAAAGTTGGGACGCTGTGTAAAACATAAATAAAAACAGAATGTGAAGATTTGAAAAAAAATCATGGAAACCTGACATTTCATTGAAAATAGTACAAGACAACATATCAAATGTTGAAACTGAGAAATTGTATTGTTTTTTGAAAAATATATGCTCATTTTGAATTTGAGGTCAGCAATACGTTTCAGAAAAGTTGGGACAGGGATAACGAAAGACTGAAAAAGTTGCGTGATGTGGGGAAAAAAAAAAAAACTAATTTGGTTAATTGGTAACAGGTCAGTAACATGACTGGGTATAAAAAGAGCATCCCAGAGAGGCGGAGTCTCTCAGAAGTAAAGATGGGGAAGGGCTCACCGCTCTGTGAAAGACTGCGTGGGCAAACAGTACAACAATTTAAGAATAACATTCCTCAATATAAAATTGCAAAGAATTTGGGGATCATCTGTAGTCTGTAATATTAAAAGATTCAGAGAATCTGGAGAAATCTCTGTATGCAAGAGACAAGGCAGAAAACTGACGCTGGATGCCTGTGATCTTCAGGCCCTCAGGAGACACTGCATTAAAAGCAGACACGTGTCTGTAGTGGAAATGACTGTATGGGCTCAGGGACACTTCAGAAAACCATCATCTGTGAAAACACTTCATTACTGTATCCACAAAGGCAAGTTAAAACCAGATATAAACAAGATCCAGAAATACCGCCCCCTTCTCTGGGCCTGAGCTCTTTTATGATGGACTGAAACAAAGTGCAAAATTGTTCCAAGGTCTGATGAGTCAAAATTAGAAATTCTTCCAGGACTTCCTTCTTTCAGCAAGACAATGCCAAACCACTTTCTGCACATATTAAAACTGCATGGTTCTGTAGTAAAAGAATCAGGGTGCTAAACTGGCCTGCCTGCAGTCCAGACCTGTCTCCCATTTAAAACATTTGGCACATTATGAAGCACAAAACATGACAAAGGAGACTCCGAACTGTTGAGCAACTGAAATTGTATATCAGGCAAGAGTGGGACAACATTTGTCTTTCAAATTACAGCAGTTGGTCTCCTCAGTTCCCAAACGTTTACAGAGTGTTGTTAAAAATAGAGGTGATACAACACAGTGGTAATCATGCCCTTGCCCCAACTTTTCTGAAATGTGTTACTGAGATCAAATTCAAAATGAGCATATATTTTTGAAAAAATAAAATTTCTCAATATCAACATTTGATATGCGGTCTTTGAACTATTTTCAGTGAAATACAGGATTTTCAAGATTTGCAAATTATTGTATTCTGTTTTTATAGACTGTTTACACAGCGTCCCAACTTTTTTGGAATTGGGGTTTGTAATGTCTCCCTAGTACAGTGGGCACTGAAAAACAGGCAGGCAGGATCAAGTTCACTTTTGGTTTTTATTTTCTAAACCAGCAATCAAAACACGGTTTTCAGTGGACTTGACGGGTTTTCACTGTCCCAAAACACGGGCATGATTTCAGCCAGGGGAAGAGATCCTCACTCTCTGCTCCTCTCCCCTTTTATCTGATCCCTCTCACTGCACACAAACACCTCATTAATTCACAACAGGTGCTTCCACTTTGCCACTCACCTTCCCCGGCCTCGCTCTCCATTCACAAACCAGCACTTGACCACACCCTCGCTGCCACAGGGTTGCATACAAAACAAAGTCTAGAACCAGAGTATCAAAACAGACTTGGTAACATGAGACACGAGGTACGGCGCATATACTTCTCAAAGTTGATGTGTTTTGAGGTCCTTATAAGAGTGTGCTGTGATTGCGCTCTAATCCGAAACAGGTACATGTGTAACCAGTGTGGTCCTGCGTTGTGTTTTAGACAGAAACGCTGTGACACTAGAACCTCTTTGGAGATGATCTCGGTTTATCGTGAGCCTGACATAATGAAGAAAAAGGACAAAGCACCTCCATGTAAATAGTGCTGCCCACTCCAGCTCCCAGACAAACATTAAAATAAAAATGATGGCAAACCAGAAGTTAATTTTCAGCAATCAACATTTAACACTTAAAAATAATGGTTTTAAATACAACTCTGCAGCACATGTGCATAACGTTAGGTAGGGACCAAAAATATGTAGTATATTTATGTATTAGTGTACATATACTCTAGTATACATACATGGTATTTATACTGTTTTACTAAAACTCAAAATGAAATTCTGATATTTTGAGAGACTGGATTTCTGATTTTTCTGATCAAAATTAAAACAAAAAAATCTTAATGTGTAATGTGTAACATGACAATGTGTAATGAATATAGAATATATGAAAGTTTACCTTTTAGAATTAAATTACAAAAAAATGAACGTTTTTTACGATACTGTAATTTTTTGAGATGCTGTGGTATACATTCACAAAACTGGAGCTGCTGCGATTGGCTCCGGTATGTAACCTGGTGATGGCCTTCAGCAAGATGGGAATAGTTGAGGCCAAAACACACACACACACACACACACACACACACACACACACACACACACACACACACACACTGCAGTTACATTAATTCACACAAAGCCCTCACATTGTCTCGCTGTACTGAATATAAAACTGAGCTAAATGTTTTGACATTTAATAAAAACACCTTTGTTTTGCAAAAACTGTTGTTTCTCCAGATCTTTCATCGCGCGTGTGAGAGAGAATGCCAATACACCTGAAATACCAAGAAATAACAGATAACACAGCACCCAAACAAGCTCTTATATATTTTCTTTTTAAACATGAATTTATTTTCAATAACTGAGTTGAAAATTCAATAAAAATAATTTTAAATACATAAACAATTTTTAAATGACAAAATTACACTATTTCTTCAAAATGTATTTGATTGATACAATTATGTAACATACTGTAATTAGTTTAGACTTAAGTAAAAGTGATGGCACTGATCCCATATCGGGTTTAATCAGCTGATACCAGAAAAAAAAAAAAAAATCAGGATCAGATATTCAAGAAAATAAAGAACAGCTTTGGTCTGACCCTGTAACAAAAAGATCTAATCTACAGTCACAGAGCACATTATTAGGAACACTAATTCATGCTGTTGGTGCCAAATTCTGACCCCACCATCTGTGAGCCTCAGCAGAAATCGAGGTTCATCAGACCAGGCTACGTTTTTTCACTCTTCACCTGTCCAGTTGTGGTGATCCTGTGCCCACTGCAGCCTCAGCTTTCTGTTCTTGGCTGACAGAAGTGGAACCCGACGTGGTCATCCACCTCAGTGTTCAGTGTGTTGTGCATTTTGAGATGCTTTTCTGCTCACCACAATTGTACAGAGTGGTTATCTGAGTTACTGTAGCCTTTCTGTCAGCTCAAACCAGTCTGGCCATTCTCCGGTGAACCCTCTCATCAACAAGGCGGTTCCATCCAGGTGTTCCTAATAAAGTGCTCAGTGAGTGTATATTAAATACCAACCAAAGGACAAAGTGATAAATGTGCCTTGTAGTGAGTCTCCTCGGGGCTTCCTCAGATTAACTCCCCAAATGCCGATCCTGTCAGGTGAGAATCCCACCAATGTCCTGAAACTGTTCCTGTCCATTTCAGCTCCCTCTTCCACTGACTGGGTTCAGCTCGAGTCCCTGTGCTTTTTCACCTGCTCTTTCAGGGTTTTTAAGGGACTGAGGTCCAGGCAGTTTCATGCAGATCACAAGTTGTTCCACATTCAGTGTAGAATTGTGTGCAGTCTGA
>JAODOF010000012.1:60002836-60012885 GCA_027576175.1 Sciades proops | reverse complement strand
GAATAAAATATGGAATTTTGAAACTTCCACATCATTGCATTCCATTTTTATTTACAATTTGTACTTTGTCCCAACTTCTTTGGAATCGGGGTTGTATGTTCCATATGTTATTTCTTAGTTGTGATGTCTTCAGTATTGTTTTACAATGTAGAAAACAGTAAAAATACAGAATAACCTCTGAATGAGTAGGTGTGACTGAAATTTTGAGCGGTCCAGTATTTTAGACAGTATATTTCTGCAATACATAGAGTTAAAGCCAGATTTCTGCACCCCAGTCAAGTGTTTTATTCATTTGAATGTTTGTAGAAATGGTAAACGCTGAATAGAATGAAAATAATTGTAGTTACTGTAAATACACTGAGATACTAGATGAACAATACAAGACCTGCTCCATCATTTTGAGTCACTCTGAATCAGAACTACGTTTTTTTTTTTTTTTAAATGTACATTTCTATAAAGAGGAACGTTTCAGGCTTCTGCTGATACCAGTGGTATTGTCTAATATTTTTGGAAGAGAGATGATCGATCCAGTGTCTGATATAATATTAATACTGTGTTAAATTACTTTTCAGAAGAACAAAAATAGCTTTTCCTGAGATATGATATATGCAATGACTAAGTCTATTGTTATTTAAAGAAAGCAAGAAAGCAGCAACTGACTGAATGTGAATGCTGCGATTTTTAATGTTATTTTTGCATCAATTGTTTTCATTTCTCTTTCATTTGGGTCAAATAATTTATTCCTGGCGATGTTGAATAAATATATCACACTGTACTCTTTATACTGTATCTGTCGTACATATCATGTGACTTCAAGTGGTGTTATATTTTTATATATCACCCATGCTTGATTTGGAGCATAATAATAATCATAATAATAATAATTTAAAGACGCCTTTCTCATACTTCGTACATTGTCCATAAGTGAAGACAAAACGAAATAAGATAACTTCCTGAATTAACATTTTACACCACCAGAAATCTGACTCTTTCTTCTTTTTTTTATGTATAAGACTGAAAATTTGGTTCTGGATCGAAGAATGTATATTAATTAATCTCTGCGATGGCCTTTTGCAGAGCTGAGCTACATCGCAAGCCTTTTCTTCTTCATCTACAGATGACAAACAGAAATTGCTGAATCACGACAGAAATGATTACTTGCCCAATATTATTAACTTGTCCCAATGTCCTGTAGCACTTTGTTTTTAATACAGAAAGTAACGCGGAGACGGGATGTGTTTATTCACCTTAAGTTCTAAACACCATTTTTTTTCACTGACAATTTAATTTGTTGCTTAAATTGAATTCGATATTTGGGAGGGAAAAAAAGAAGAAGAAAGAAAGACACAAGTGCTGACCTTCGCCCGGGTGGTGGAATAGCAAGTTCGATCAGCGCTCTGCCTATTCCAGTCCCGCCGCATAATAGACCAATTTGGGGAGGTCATTGTTAAGACATGTACATGGTGTAATGTGAGGTTCTTCCTCTGAATAGGACAGAGTACAGAAAGACCAGAGCAGTGGCTGACCTTTCCGCCTTGCATTAGATCCCTGTGAACTGGCACAATAGATGGGGTAAGACCAAAGCGGGGGTCTTTAATAAGCCTCCTACATTAAAGCCCCTCCGGAAGAGAAGGAAAGATGCTCTGGCGTGCTCAGACATACACGAGGAGTGAAGGAAGGGGAGCAGGGAAGTGGGAAAAAAAACAAACAAACATTAGTGTCAGCAATAGATTTATACGACAAAAAGAGCTCGAGATGTTTGACTGTATGTTTGTGCTAGAGGGTCTTTCTTCTCTTCTCTCTCTCCTATTTCTTTTTTTTTCCCATGCTCTATCAAAAGCAATTCTTCCCCCACAACGCACAACAAGATAAACAGTTTGCGTTATAACCCATTATCTCCGGCTGGCAAATAACTTCCTCCCTGAGGTTCCAAATCCAGACTGGACCCCAACACCTGCTGTGCACTCATGTCTTCACGCATGGATTTATTTATTTATTTATTTATTTAGACTTTATTAGTCGTATTGTTCCAGGATATGTGTGTGTGTGTGTGTGTTTATTATTTATGCCCCTGGTTAAAGTCCACAGCCTGTGCTGACTCTAAAAATTAAAGCACAGTGCAGATAGAGCAATAAAGGAAAAGCGCTTGCATCTGCACCAATGGAGGGTCACGCTGCACGTGTGTGTGTGTGTGTGAGTGCCTGCTCCTTCACTTAAGACAAAGAACTCAGAGTTTACACTCTAACAATACATATCCACTTGCGTTTTCACCACATTGTCACCGCATCCACCGTTTCTACGCTCGTTGTCATGGCAATCAAATAAATACACATAAACCTGATGAATTTTTTTTTTTTCAAAATTGTCTTTAAGCAATTTATCCAGTGTGAGCGAATTTGTTTTTTTTTTTATTTAACATCGAATTTTACACTGATAAAGAACAAACAGTCGATGTATGTAAATTTGTACATATTATCTTAGCATGCATTAGCTGTCCGTTTTGTTAGCTAGGTTAATCGTCCAACTTCTTTTATTTTGTGCTTCATAGTGAACAACATCTACCTCCATAAATTCAGCTAAACGCTGACGTGGTGACTGAACAACGTGCCCTGAAAGTAATACAAAAACAATCCTCCATTCAAATTCAAAATAGTGTTATGCTAGCAAGATATTCTCAAGTTATAGACGTAACGTTTACAAGCTAACGCGTTCTTGGTATAACAGTGGCTTCTTTAATACCTCATTTTATGTCATTCAGTGATTTGAAGTAACTACTGAGCCAGTTAGCTAGTTATGAGCTAGTTATCTGTTTATCTACACCTCAGTGGAACCAGAAACCTGCTAGTTATACTCGTTATCTTTCATTTATTAGGCTAGCTGTTCTGTTTATTTTTCAACAACATCCCATTTTACCTTAAAACACCAGCTAGCGTGCTTAAAAAGTGAACCAAGATGGGTAATTACCAAGCTAGCAAACAGTTTCTTGATTGAAACATGAAAAAAAAAATTATTTGTTTTGTTGCCATCTTTCACAAACACTCACTGTAACCTGAGCAAAATATCATTAGCCTTAATTTTTGGCATTATTAGCTAATTAGCTGTTTAGGTTTACTATTGTGCTGTCATGAGATCCCTCACTAGCAGTGCTAGCTAGCTTACTTCATACTTCAAAGCAGTTCAAGGCTAATTATTTAGTTTTCGTGAAATCTTTTTTAAATGTAAATATTTTAAAGGGTTTTTTTTTTTGTTTTCAATTTGCTTCACTCTGGCACATAATCTTGCTGTAACCTGAGCAAAATAACATTAGCCTTAATTTTTGGCACTATTAGCGAACTAGCTGTTTAGGTTTACTTTTGTGCTGTAATGACAACCCTCACTAGCAATGCTAGCTAGCTTCCTTCAGAGCAAGTCAAAGCTAATTAGCTAATTTTAATTAAATCTTTTTGAAATTTAAATATTTTCAAAAAAAATTTTCCCCTCCAATTTGCTTCACTCTGGCACATAGTCTCACTGTAACCAGAGCAGAATAACATTAGCACATTAGCATTGTGTCATGCACTTGTTAGCTATTGACAGTGACAATGCTTATGAGCAACACTAGCTAGATAATTTGCTAGCTTTAATGAACAGTTTTCTAATAGATAGATACTGTAGGTGAACAACTTTTTTCAATTTGTTTCAATCTGTAAAAAACTCTCAGCGGAACAGATCAGAGCAAGATTAGCCTTATTCGATTTCTACGTTTAGCTATCTATTTGCAATGCTAGCTTGAGTAAAATGAGCATTAGGCTAATTTTAGTGAACAGTTTTGTTAATTTTTTAAAATTTGTTTCAGTCTGGTACATACTTTTCGTATAACCAGAGCAGAGCAATATTAGCATAACTTTATGAAACGATTAGCTCACTAGAGTTTCATGTTTAGCTAATGTAGTCCAAAGGCAGACTCCATGCTACAGCTTTTGCGAGACAGTTTTAGCAAGGAGTATTTCATTTTAATACATTCAAGATTTTTAAAATAATTCTAATTTGGCATTGAAGTGAGATTAAACCATATTCTAGCAAGGAGGGCTATCACAGTCACCACACCAGTGAAGCTGTTTACTGAAATAAACAGGATGCAGCGTGGTGAACTTGCAAGCAGACACATATTGTAAGAGGGTTTTTTTTTTTCTGATGTTGACAAAGTGCATACATTCTGTACACACACGCGCACACACACAGAGTTATCAAATCTTCAGCAATGAGAAAACGCATAAGATGTCTAAAGGCAAAGTTAAAAAAAAGAAAAAAAAAAAAAAGAACAAGCTGTGCACTCATATGTAGCTGTGTCATTGGACAGAAGCAATACAGCAATTCCGAAACAGCGGCGCAAGTTGACTGACGCTTAGCCAACATCAGCAAAGCAAAGGAGAATTACACAACAGATACATCACATTACTGATTCACTGATTCACTCAATGACAGTCAGGCGTTAAATAGATCCGATTTGATTCAGTCCAATGAGTCATGAATCATGAATCGTGATTCCTAGCAATTTTCCAAACAATTGGCACAGAATCAGATTCAGAGAGTGACTCCCTGGGGGACAAGCTGCGATCGGCGAGCTATACACAGCCCTCTCGGCGAGAAGGAGAAACAGAGTGAAAGGAAAGGACAGTAGTGGGTAGGAGAGGACTTTCCTGTCCTCTGTCCTCTTCTTCTCTTCTCATCTCATTTTTTCATCTTGCATTCTCTCCATCCCTCAGTATAAAGTCTTTGAGTCTTTAAAGTGGGTGTGAGTGATTATTTTTAAGGAGGGTGTGTGCAGATGTAAGTGTATATATGTAAGTGTGGATGAGCGTGAAAATGGCTGTGGTTTCTACCCCCAGCTGAGGGTAGCGAGCAGCAGCAGAGGAAGAAGGTAAAGGGAGGCTGAAAGGGATGAGGCCCGGCCCTGAACTCTGCCCGTCTCGGAATCCAAATCGGTGACAGTGGCCTTCTCTGGGAATGGAGGGATGACGTTGAACTCATCGACTGGATCTATATCATCTTCGTGATCGTTCTTTTCCTCCTCGCTCTCCTCCACCTGACACCAAAAGAGAATGAAAAAAAATGGGTGTTAGGGCTGACATGAAAGGAGCAACATGTCCAACACTAACCTGTGCAATATCAGGAAGCCTGAACACAGTGTGTGTGTGTGTGTGAGAGAGAGAGAATGAGAAAGTAACAGAGACAGGGATTAAGAAATAGCGATAACAGGGGTGAGTGAGAGAGAGTGACAGATGGGCATGAATAAATTAATACTAATAAAGTCTGACTGATGCAGTGCCTCCCGCAAACACCTCTGACTAATCCTTTCACGGAGCGAGAGGGCGCGAAAGAGATGAACACGTGAAGAAGAATGGGAAAGACGGAGCGAGAGAGATCAAGAAAAGGCAGAGAGGGGTTCGGTGAACAGAGCGCAAATTCGCTGAGAAAGAGAGGTAAAAGTGACAGCGGAAAAAGAAATGAATCCCTTTTTGTCTGGAAGCCCAGATTATCACTAAGCCCCTGCACTCTGTGTATGCATGCACGCACGCACACACACACACACACACACACACACACAAAAGCACTGCAATTGCTCATCAATAAACAGTCTGTGAGGATGGATATTGATATATAGGAATTCCATTTTTTTTTTAATGAAAAGAACTTATATTCATGTAACCAGTCATGCTGAAAAATCCATAATGTCCCAAGAAGACAACTGAAACGCCCTTTGCCTTTTAAATACGTCTTTGCCTCTGACCCTTTCTTGACAACTGTTTTTTTTTTTAATTTTAATTACATGGTATGATTGATAATCTAAGGGTGGCACGGTGGTGTAGTGGTTAACACTGTCGCTTCACAGCAAGAAGGTTCTGGGTTCGAGCCCAGCGGCCTACGAGGGCCTTTCTATGTGGAGTTTGCATGTTCTCCCCGTGTCTGCATGGGTTACCTCCGGGTGACAGTCCAAAGGCATGCAGATTCGGCTAATTGGTGGCTCTAAATTGACCGTGAATGTGAGTGTGAATAATTGTTTGTCTCTGTGTCAGCCCTGCGATGATCTAGTGACTTGTCCAGGGTGTACCCCACCTCTCGCCCATAGTCACCTGGGATAGGCTCCAGTTTGCCTGAGACCCTGTACAGGATAAGCGGCTACAGGTAATGGATGGATGGATGGATAATCTAAATTCTTGGTTCATGTCTCTTTCACACCGCCTGACCCTTGTGGCCATGAAGATGATAAAACCTTCCGAGAAACACACGGGGCGATAGTTCAATAATTTTTGTGGAAAAATTACTCGCAGCATCAGACACTCCACCAACAGATAACCTTTTGTGCACTTTTCTAGTCAATAGCTTCAGAATCCTGAAGGTTGTAACCTGGCTCTCTGCACTACTGCTCTTTCTAGAACAGTTGAGAAATGAGAAAGCAAAATTTTGAACAGCATGTGAAACGCAAAGTGCTTTTTAAAAAGACAATCTAGCCACTGGATTGAAAACGATTCCACTGCATCCGTAGTAAACATCGATTTATATTGCAATATTACAATAATAAAAGCCTGACCCGGTTCACTATAGCCACTATATCATTTCACAAAGCATAGCGCACTCTCTATTGAAAACTACACGTCTGACTCACGACATTAACGGGATATCCGCCAGCATGAACATTTTAATGTGTTTTTAAAGATCAAGAAAACATCTGATCACAGATTTTTTTATAGACCAAAAAATGGTTACCTAGTGCTTCAATCAAGGCGGACCAACAAAAATAAACACATTAACCATGTTTGCTGGATTGGCCCAGTGACATACACTCACCGGCCACTTTATTAGGAACACCCATCCACCTGCTGTTTATGCAGCCGATCCCTTGACAGCAGCACAAGACACAAAATTGTGCAGATACAAATCAAGAGCTTCAGTTAATGTTCACTTCAAACATCAGAATGGGAAACATTGTGATCTCTAAGTGTGACTTTCTTTCACTGTGGCATGGGTGATGGACTGGTTTGAGTATTTCAGAAACTGCTGATCTCCTGGGGTTTTCACACACAACAGTCTCTAGAGTTTACACAGAATGGTGCGAAAAACAAAACAAAAAAAAAAAACACTGAGTGAGTGACAGTTCTGTGGGTGGAAACGCCTTGCTGCTAAGATAGGTCAGAGGAAATATCCAGGAAGGATATAGTAACTCATACAATCATTCTTTACTCCCAATTTCAAGTGATCAAAAACGTTGGACTATTTGTCTGACAGGTGGTTCTTGTTGCTCAGGTATGCCCTGTTAGACTGATTGTTTAAACATTTAATAGCTCTGAATGTCTACTCTTGTTCTAAGCTCTGGGTTTCATGTGTGAAGACTGTATTCATTGTTAAAACATAACTGCATAAGATTCTACTCATTGCCTGGCTTCTTGTTTCCTCTTGAGCCGTCCTTACTCAGCCTGTTTTGACTTAGTGATAGTGTCAGGTATGCAGGTGACAGACTGATGTAAAAGCTGAAATAGTTTATTCAGGCAAACTGGCAGAGGCAGAAGACAGAATCGGAAAACAGGTAATGGTCAGGCAAGGCACAAGGCAATATCAAAAAGGCAAAGTCGAAAGTATAAAACAAAGTCAAACCAGAAACAAAGCGCAATAATCAAAATGCTTGGTAAAGTCAGATACATAGAATTGAGTATCCTTGGGTTGTGGCTGTGATCAGGAACAGGTGTGTATGATTAGAAATCAGGGCACTGTGAACAGTGTGGTGCATGATGGGTGTTGTAGTCCGTGGCGGTCATATTTGAAGGCTGCTCTGAATTCTGGGAAGTGGAGTCTTGAGTGCAAGCAGGTGCAGGCATGACAGTGACTTGTATTTGCAAATAAAAACATGACATGAAACAGCAGGACAGTGAATAACCACTGTAGGTTTGTTTTTATTTTATTTCTACGTTAGTTTAAAATGAGAAACGTAGTGTACCACCTTTTTGGATACAACCACAGGTCACACAATTATGACATACTGTATAATTTTTTTCTACATTTAACAGTTATTCCATGAAATCGAGTCGTACATGAGCTGATAGCCGACAAGGTGCGTAGCACTGAGTAGGCTATAAGCCATGTATGACAAGATTGAGTGGAATAACTGTTTTATTTGATCCACATTCACTGGATTTTGAGAAACAGAGCATTTTTATTTTTTGCAAATTCAATAAATAAAGAAATTTATACAAAACGTCCGACTTAGAATGTAAACAAACTGGCGAAATGACAGTAGCAATTTGTGAAAAATGCGATAATAATAATTCTTGAAAAAAAAAGATATGTTTTTACCATGAAACACTTTCGTTCCATATTTTGTTGCTTTTTTTGTATTGTTTTGGGTTTTATTTTCAAGTAGAGTCTTTATTTCGTACTCAGTTGGTTCAGCAACACACTCCGCCATTTTCTTCTTCTTTCTCTTTTTTGGCGGTTGGCAAACCAATTACCGCCACCGACTGGGCTGAAGTGTGGAACAGGAGATATTGGGGGAAACTATATCCTTTTAGCTATTTCTGTTTCTTTTAAATACTTGAGAGCAAAGTGATATATCTGACTTGATGCGCTTTGCCATTTTGTTTTTCTCTACTCACGGTATATGAGCTGATAGCCTAGTAATAGAGTAGCCAGTCAGAGCGCGCGATTGCTTACATCCAGTGAATGTGGATAGAATAAATTGTGTTATACCCCACCAATGTTGAATGCTTGAATCTGATTGATCAGAAGATGATAATGATTAGTTTTTTTTTTTTTATAATAACATAGTTCTGAGTTCTGATAGCGCTATAGTGCTGGCTCTAATTCAAATTTCAGTAACAACGTACACAGAGACTTGTGTTGTGAACACTTCGCATAAACTAATGCTAATAATAAACATATATATATTATATATATTATGTTATACATATATATATATATATATATGTATGTATGTATATAAATATTTTTTTAAAAAGTATAAAAAAATACAGTACAATCATTGATATATTGAAGTAGAGGTTTATGTAACATTTATGGAAGCAGTCTCCAGTGTTAGCACTTTGTAAAGGTCAGTATGTTTTCCTCAGTACGTTTGCACTCTCTGGTTTCTCAGTCACATGACATGCTGCATTTTTAGTCTTATGCCAGGATCAGACTACATGAATTCAACCTGATTTTGAAATGATTTTGCCATGGCTGACAAATTTCCAGCTTCGGGCCTGAATATGAATGTCAGGAATGATGAACAGGTCTTGTATTGTGACATAATTGAAGAAGAGTGATGTGGTGTTTGGGATGCCCCGTGACACCCTGATGAAAAGTCTCGCATGTCAGAATTTTTTTTAGCCTAGTTTGACATCTCCTACAACGTGTTCTTTTATGTTCTTTCAGTAGCCATGATTAACAATTTCTTAACCCTCCTCCCTGATGACATGCAAGGACATGAACGACGATTGGTCGAGGTCAAACTTGTGTCTCCAGTCTCCCGACCAAGACATGCCAAGAAATTATGGCACTGTGATCACCTAATCTGAAAGGGTGACCATCATGAACTGACAACAATATCATGTGGTCTGATCCCAGCATTATTTAACAACAAGAGAGTGAAAAAAAAGAGAGGCTGATGAGGAAGGAGTATTAATAGCTTCTGTAATATAAGTGATAACAGGAACCAACTTAATTTGCTGACATTCGACAACATTAAATGTAACTAAAACAGATAAAAAGCATGACTTGTTCATTCATAGATAAAAATAAATTGTAATTGTCATGAGGTTGCTGTCGTATAAGGGGAATAAAATACTTCAGGATGTGCTGTTATTGGAAAATAATCTTGTCTTTTGTCAGGGCTTTGTGGTTGCTGTCCTTTACTGCTTCCTTAATGGAGAGGTAAGTCTTTTTGTCCTGATTTTGAAAGCAGCAATGACATACAGTACATAGGCATCTGTCAGGAAGATGCACATACAGTTGTGGTCAGAAGTTTACATACAGTGACATGAATGTCATCTTGGATATGAATGTCATGGCAATATTTG
>JAODOF010000012.1:57853312-57866154 GCA_027576175.1 Sciades proops | reverse complement strand
TGGAAGGACCTGAAGCGAGCAGTTCATGTGAGGAAACCCACCAACATCCCAGAGTTGAAGCTGTTCTGTACGGAGGACAGCATCCATACATCCCAGTTTACAAAAACATTCTATAACCTGAGAACCTTCCAGAGCTGCTCCTTTACCTAATAAAAAGCTATCAATAAAAGGCTTGACTAAACAGATATGTTTTCAGCCTAGACTTAAACACTGAGACTATGTCTGAGTCCTGAATGCTACTTGAAAGGCTATACCATAACTGTCGAGCTTTGTAAGAGAAGGCTCTATCCCCTGCTGCAGCCTTCACCATTTGAGGTACCAACAAATAGCCTGCACCTTTTGATCTATGTTGGTGTGGCGGGTAATAAAGGACCAGAAGTTCACTCAGGTAATGTGGCACAAGACCATTCAGTGCTTTACAGGTCAATAGTAATATTTTATAATTAATGCAAAATGTGATAGGGAGCCAATGCAGTGTGGATAAGATAGGGGCGATGTGGTCATATCGTCTAGTTCTATTAAGGACTCTTGCTGCTGCGTTTTGAACTAACTGGAGCTTGTTTATGCACTTACTGGAACATCCAGACAGTAACGCACTGTAATGATCCAACCTAGAGGTAACAAAGGCATGAACTAGAAGACTATCCTAGTAATATTATCTACATGAGTTTCAAATGAAAGACTGGAGTCAATGATCACCTTGAGGTCTTTTTTTTTTTTTGCTGCACATGAAGAAACAAAGGCCATCCAGAGTTACTATGCAATCAGAAAATTTACTTCTAGCCTGCATGTGGTCCTAGTACTAGTACAAGAACTTCTCTTGTCAGAGTTAAGTAGAATAAGCATCCAGTGTCTGTCCTTTACACAGTCTTCAATTTTATTAAACTGGTGTTGCTCATCTGGCTGTGCTGACACATACAACTGTGTGTCATCAGCATAACAGTGGAAGGTAATACCATGCTTACGAATAATATTACCCAAAGGTAGCAGATCTCATCTTGTCTCATCATCTCTAGCCGCTTTATCCTGTCCTACAGGGTCGCAGGCAAGCTGGAGCCTATCCCAGCTGAATACGGGCGAAAGGTGGGGTACACCCTGGACAAGTCGCCAGGTCATCACAGGGCTAGAATTTTTAATCTTAATTTTAAATGCCTCCTGATCATGTTTAAAGATGTTTGATTTTTTTTTTTTTAATGGAAGTTGCAATTGTATTTCACCATATTTGATACAGCCCATATGTTAGTCATAGTATGGCCACTTCCATAACACCAAGAAGGAGAACACTTTGCAAAATTCAGTGAGGCCAAGACAAAAGCGGAAAAAATAATCCCAAACCCAAAAACACATAATCAGACTCTGGTGCATTTACGATGAATGAGCTTTATTTTTGATACTTTTGGCCTTTCCTGTAATTCCTTTTGCCATGAATAAGTTGGTGTAGATCTCTCGGTCAAGTTTGATAAACTTTACAGAGCTCCACATCGGAACCATTTGTGTGTCAAATGGCTGTTGTAATGCGTCCAGTGTGTTAATGTATCTGCTTTCACCACTGGCTAGCTTCACAGCGAAAAGGAAGCCGAGTGCATAAGTCTTCCCTGCTAGTACATAGCCTCTCTAACTCACTGACACCCCAACGCCCCCCTCACTCAGCATGGGTGTGTTTAGGGCTAATCACCCACTCAAACCCCAAACCTGAGTATAAACATGTCTGGGAACCTTTCTGATTACGACAACTACTAGAAACTACTTGCAAGTGGTCTGTAGGAATATCCAACCTAGTCACAGGCACGACAGAAAGAAGGACCAGCAGCGAACCGAAAGGACTGCTGTTCCCGACACTGGAAGGATACCCTTGAGACAGAAACTTGTCATTGCTACCTATAATGTCCGTACCCCACATCAAGTGGGTAAACTTCACCAACTGTATTCTGGCCGTGCCAAGGCTGGAGTCAACATAGTGGGGCTTCAAGAACACTGGCTTATCACAGACTCAGCAGTTGAAGAGACCTGGATAGATGACAAACAGTGGCTGTTAATCTATAGCTCAGCATCTACCTAGCGTGTGGGTGGCAATGGTGTCAAGGCAGTATGCCAACTGTGTTCAGTCTGCATCCAGGGTGTCAGAGAGGAGCTTATCTGTCTCCTTCAATGGCAATCCGCAGGTAACAATCACAGTGGTACCCCGGTATATGCCCCAACTGAGAGTGCTGATGAGCCAGATGAGGATAGATTCTATGCAGAGTTCTCTGAACACACTGAACAAATTCCAGTGCACTATGTCCATATCATCTTGGGAGACTTTAATGCATGCATAGGAGCTGATAGCCATGAATCATATCCAGAGGTGATAGAAAAACACTGCTTCCATCAAGACACAAACAGGAATGGGGAAAGACTTGTAAATCTATGCATAGAGCTAAGATTCAGACCAGCACAAACAAGATTCTCTCAACCCTTGGGTAGACTGTGGACCTGGCAACACCCATCTGGAACAAAATCCCAGCTGGATCATATACCCATCAACAGCAAGTGTCGCAACTCTCTTCGTAACTGTAGAGCATGCAATACAGTCGAACTGGACTCTGACCATCGTATCATCAGTATCAGTCTTGCCATTAGCCTCAGAACATCAAAGGCAAACACATGCAAAATGAAGCGTTTTAATTGGGAGACACTACAATATGAGGAGACGAGAGCTGAGTTCCAGCTGGAACTGTCAAACAGATTCGCCTGTTTGTCCACAGATGAGGGAACTCCAATAACCTCTCGCTACAATGAGTTTGAGAATGCAGTTTGCGAAGCTGCTGAAAAGACCATTGGCAAATGTGTCCCCAGTGGTATGCCAAGCTGGGTAACTGCAAAGACCCTGGAACTTAAAGCCAAGAGGGACAATACCAAGACTCAATACTTGGCCCTTAAAAACCCGCATCAAATGCAGAAGTGGAAAGACCTGGCAGATGAATTATTAGCCTCATACCAGGAGGACCATGCAGCTATCCTAATGAAGAAACTGGAAGACCTCACCACAGCTGAGAAGCATGGAGACATGAACACCACCTGGAAGATCATCAATGACATTGCTTGGAAACACCTTCAGATGAGCAGAAAGGTCAGGCTTCAGGACAGTACAAATCCTACCAATGAGGAAGAGTCACTAGCTGACTGGGCAAGGTATTTCAGCACTTTGCTGAACAACCAGGATAATTCCAGTGACGCAACCCCACCTCCTGCAGCAAACGACCTCCCAATCAGATGTGAGCCTCCCACTCTAGAGGAAACCGGGAAATCTATCCACAGCCTCAAGAGGTGAAAAGCAGCTGCCATGGACGGTGGGATTACTCCCGATGCTCTAAAAGATGTTGGTGAGGCCATGGTTGAATTCACCCATCGATTCTGCAAAGAAGTTTACATTAGCCGAATACCCCCAGCCCAGTGGATCACCAATCTCATAGTGCCCGTTCCTAAGAAGGGTGACCTGTCTCTAAAAACCAACTACAGAGGTATCTGCTGATGTCAATTGCAGCTAAAGTGTACAACAAAATCCTCCTCAATAGGATTCGTCCTCTAGTTGACCCTATACTAAGAAGGAACCAGGCTGGGTTTAGACCAGGACTCAGCTGTTGCCAACAAATCCACATCCTCAGAAGAATATTTGAAGGCTTCAGATGCAAACAGCTACCTCTTGTGGCAACTTTCATAGACTTTAAGAAGGCATTTGATTCCATCAACAGGGAATATATGTTCGCCATCCTCCGTCACTATGGAATACTGCTGTGTATCATCAAGGCCATTCGAGTTCCGTATGACAATTCAAAGAGCGCAGTCTTAGTGGATGGAAAAATATCCAACACGTTTTACATCACCACTGGTGTTTTGCAGGGAGATGTGCTTGCCCATTTCTTTTTCATCATAGTGGTAGACTATGACTATGACTATGACCACAGCCACCAACAAGTGCAACTCAGGTCTTATTACTTACCAAAGGCAGTCACGAAGAATTCCCGAAGACAAATTAAATGACCTGGACTTTGCGGACGGCATATACCTGCTAGAATCAACAATGGAGGGTGCCCAGAAACAACTAAGCGCCACAGCAAATGCAGCAAAATCAGGGTCAGCACTTGATGCTGGTTCTGCTGAGTGGTAGCGAGGGCATGGATAAGGTCCTTGAACGGCGAGGACTCCATGGGGCTGGTTCCCTTTGGTACTCCCAGGTTTTGGCACCACTGTAACAGTTTCCCTGATGTGGGTGGAGTACAGAAGTACGGCAGGTGGGAGATAATGTTTACACACACATTTATTTTCGCTTTTCAGCTTCACTTACTCACTCTAGAACACACACATGTACACACACAGTCATGTTCTGCTTCAGGTGGCTCTCTTCTCTGCTGTCCCCCTCCTTTTATACTCCACCATCACTGCAACAAACACACACATATTAATTGATGTGTGACAACAGGTGTA
This sequence comes from Sciades proops, assembly GCA_027576175.1. Classification (NCBI taxonomy): domain Eukaryota; kingdom Metazoa; phylum Chordata; class Actinopteri; order Siluriformes; family Ariidae; genus Sciades; species Sciades proops. The sequence goes on along the minus strand of JAODOF010000012.1, from coordinate 57,861,690 downwards.
ACGACTTGGCCACTCACCTTCCCCGACCCCGCCCTCCATTCACAAACTGACACTTGGCTACACCCCCGCTGCCACAACTGTGTCTTTAAAAAGGGATATAGCAATCTTAGCAGTTTTCCCATTGATGAAAAAGTAATGGCTAACTTGCTTGAGCTTGAGTCACATAATGAGATCATGAAATTATGGTGAGCCAATGGTATCAGTTTTCTGACATCACCCAACGTTCTCCTAACATTTACAACAATTATTCTTGTCATAACGCAGAGCAGATTTTTTAGCCTTGAGCACAAGGCAGTAGAGATTCCTGATGTGGTTAGTGAGGTCAGTTATTTTTAATTATCTTTATGTTTATTAGGCAAAAAGTTTGTGCATATGTGGTAGGCTACATTACAGTGTAGAGCCGCTGTAAAGGGTTCCATCTGTTGCAACACGTCTGTCACTTGTCTCACAAAACATTCATGCTTTCATTGTAATGTAGATCTTATTAGGTGGCATCATAATTTGCTAGTCTATGGATAAGCTGTTAAAAGTAATCACAGAGGTAATCTAATTGTTATCACACCAAATGTTTTCGCAAAGTAGAAGTTTGGTCAGGGTACTTCTCCAAAGGATCCCATTCAAACAGAACAACCTCTGGTCTCCCTTCAAAGATCTCACAGCTGTTATGTGTTTTTGCCCGACAATTGGAGTCTCCCCCTTAAGAACATATATGGCTCTGTTCCTGTTGGTCATACACGACAGTATGGCTTATTCCTATTGGTCACACACTACAGTAAGCCCTTTCCCCTGTTTTCTGTTGTGTGTGTGATATTAGTATATTTCCCATTTGTGTGTGTGTGTTTGTGTGTGCGCGCACAGGAGGATGATCCTGCGTTTATTTCTCAGAAGCAGGTGTATTTGGATATCGGAGAACAGATGTTACTTCATGCATTTGAAGGGTATAATGTGTGTATTTTTGCTTACGGACAAACTGGAGCGGGGAAATCGTACACCATGATGGGAAAACCGGAGCCTGAAGAACAGGGGATCATACCACAGGTAACACACACACACACACACATAATAATTAAAGTAGTGTTTTTCAGTGTTTAATGGCTGAATATGAGCACATTAATTAAAATAACAACAATAGAATGAAATAATCCAGTTTACTTTCCACGTTATGTTTGTGTGTGTGTGTCTCTGCAGATGTGTGAAGATCTATTTAATCGCATCATGGAGAACACAGATCCTGATCTGTCATACTCAGTGGAGGTATATCTATCTATCTATCTATCTATCTATCTATCTATCTATCTATCTATCTATCTATCTATCTATCTATCTATCTATCTATTATACACACATACACAATTACTATTTTATCTCGTGCAGTGAGCAGCGTATAGTGTGTGTGTGTGTGTGTGTGTTTGTCAGGTCTCCTACATGGAGATTTACTGTGAGCGTGTGTGTGATCTGCTAAGCCCTGTGTGTGTTGTTGGACTGCGCGTGCGTGAGCATCCCATCCTCGGACCATATGTGGAGGATCTGACCACACATGCCGTGTCCAACTACAGGGATATCACTGAACTGATGCAGTGTGGGAACAGAGCACGGTAACACACACACACACACACACATTTTATAATTCAAAATATTTAAATGATTAATTTCATTGTTAAAATTTTAAGTCCAGTTCTTTTCCACACAGTACTGAAATCATTACAGATCTTCCACACTGTGTTTCCGAAACACTGATGAGTAAATGCCTATTTGTGTGTGTGTGTGTGTGTGTGTGTGTGTGTAGTACGGTGGCAGCAACAAACATGAATGAGGCAAGCAGTCGATCTCATGCTGTTTTTACACTCATCTTTAGTCAACGCCGCCGAGACCTCATCACCAACCTCACCACTGAGAAGGTGTGTGTGTGTGTGTGCGCGCGTGCGTGTGTTCTGGGGGTTGATATATAGCACTGGGAAGTGTGGGTAAAAAATCTGGCAAGACTTTTAAACATAGTCTTTCTTAGTGGTGGGAGAAGAGGTCAGGTGTCAGAACATCTACTCTGCCTGCTTAATGAATAAAGCTGTGTTGGTGTTCCAGAAAAACAAAAGATTCATTGAAAGTGGAATATGGCTAAAAGGAGTCATGTTTCCCCTCTATCTGCCCCTGCCATGTAAGTTGTCATTTCAAACATGCCCCATTTCATTAAAAACAAGTGATCACGAAGGAGGTGGCTTGCTTTGGAAAGTTCACGAGCTCCATGAGAATGATTCCACTCAGCTACAAAAACTCAGCAGTGAAACATGTCCTGCCATTTCATAGACAAGTTTCTGTTTCTAAACTATCAAGATGAGTCACTGGATGTGAGTTTCAAGTGTAAAGACAGTGAGAGCAGATGCATTATGTTTGCTACTACTGAAAGCCTAAGGTATTTTAATTGCGGGTCATCAGGCACAAAAATCCGGGCTGTTCACACAGAGCTGTGCAGTTGGGGAGCTCGTACACTCCCATAGCTAGGTTACAACAGCAGCAACGTGGGGACAACTAGCGGGGGAGCACCGGGGAGCTCAGAGAGTCCCATGGTTGGGTTACAGCAGCAGCAGAGTGGGGACAACCAAAAGGGAGGCAGTGGGGAGCCGGAGCCTGGTGTGAAAAAAACTGCAGAGCAGTGACACTGTGAAGCAAGATCTGGAACAGGTCAATGTTGAATATACCAACAATGCTAATGAATCCAACACTAATGTTAATACCACTGACAACTCTGAAGACACTGAAATTAACATCATTTACAGCAGAAATTGTCTTGGTATTGGGCCTGATGCTCCTGCAGGTGTCAGCATTAGTGCTAGCAATGACTTCAACCCTGATCACTACACTGAAACGATCACTGACCCAGTAAAGCAGCAACAGCAGGAGAACCCACACAGCTCAGGCACAAACACACCAAGAATGAGATACTCCACCAAAGTGAGTTTGGGTCTGGGTTTGATCTGATTGTCCCAATGCTCCATATACACTCTTATCATCTGTTCAGTGACCAATGTATTTGGTCATTGGTCACCAACAGATGGAAGACACAGGAGGGGCAGACCTAAGACAACATGGAGGTCAACATTTAGAGAGGACTTGGTGGTGAGGGGACTTGCATGGGAAGAGGGAAACAATGCACCCAAGGCAGAAGACGATGGAGAAGACTTGCCGCTCTTTGTCCCTCTGGGATCGGAGGAACTAATAATAATAAAAATAAAATATTCACTGGTTTGGGCTTCTTATGAGATAAAAGACAAGTAAGAATAAGTCAAGTTTACTTGTACAGCACTTCTAACAACAGGCATTGTTGCAAAGCAGCTTTACAGAAATTTAAAGACTTTAAACATGAGTTCATTTTATCCCTAATTTATCGCTGATGAGAAGCTTGTGGTGACGGTGGCAAGGAAAAACTCCTTCAGACAACAAAAGGACCCTCGAGAGGAACCAGACTCAAAAGGGAACCCATCCTCATCTGGGTGATAACAAACAACATGATTATAAATAACTTGCTTCCATAATAGTGTCCTATTGAGTCACGAAACATAACTGTGAAATCAGGAAAATCATTATAGCTTTAACTGCTTTGAAGTCTGTTTTGTTGAAGTTATAAACTGTTCATTGATGGAAACTTGAGTGTAAAACTCTTCATGACAACTGCAGTCCTAAAGTTAGCAAGTTAACTGTCATCCTCAGCCATAAAAGCATTACTGTAAGTGTCCAGAGCATCTTCCAAGTGCGACTTTCGACTGTCAATATGGGGCCGTCCTCCACAGGAGCAACATGATGAGACTCCAGCCAGACATAGGGCATCAGGATGGATCAGGCAGGTCTGAGGAGCAGAAGAGGTCAGCATCTTGGTCTCAGGCTCAACATGTAACTCAGAGGGACAAACAGAGTAAAGGGGGGGAGAGAGAGAAAACACAGGTTGTTAGGTATGCCCAATGTCACCTAATGAGTAAGAACAATATAAATTTTGCGCTGAGTGTAAGCAGGGGCTCCGGCAAAATTAACTATGATAGCATAACTAAAAGGGGAGAGCCAGAAGATAACACAGACATGAGGGAGCCCTGGGACATAAAGCAGCAGCCACTACACCATCAACAACCCCGAGTGAGCGAGTGAGTGGGGGACTGACAGCATCCATACATCCCAGTTTACCAAAACATTATGCCTGAGGACCCTCCAGATCTACTCCTTTACCTAATAAAACTGTTAACAAAAGGCTTGACTAACTAGATATGTTTGTTTAGTAGGTAAGGCCTTGCACTTCCAAGCTGCAATTGTTGGACCACTGAGTAAGATGCTTTATGCTGAATTGCTCCAGGCATGGTGTATCATGGCTGATTCGGTACTCTTGCTTTCAGTCTAGCATATGATTTATTGTATTGTGATGTAGAAATTGTACACACACTGGAAAACCCTGCTGGAATGATTCATTCATGGGATGATTAAGTGCAATGATGTAATTCAAGATTAAGAATTCTGTAGATTCTAATTATCCCCACCAACTTTGTTGGAGGAGGTTATGTTTTGACCTCCATTTGTTTGTTTGTTTCTCTGTCTGTTCCCAAGGTAACTCAAAAAGTATTGAATGGATTTTGAGGAAAGGTGGGCCATGGGCCAAGGAACTATTGACTAGAATTTGATGCAAATCTGAATATGTGGCATGGCAGACGTACTGTATGTACTCTACCAACTGCCCTTCTAAATAGTTCTATGTAACTGAGATGTAGAAATTTTAATGCAATTTTTACAGAGGAAAGATTTTGAAAATCAATTTGCTAAATTTGCTGCATAGTGGTGTAGTGCTTAGCACTGTTACCTCACAGCAAGAAGGTTCTGGGTTTGAACCTTATGGCCGACGGGGGCCTTTCCATGTGGAGTTTGCATATTCTCCCTGTGTGTGTGGGTTTCCTCTGGGTGCTCCGGTTTCTCCCACAGTTCAAAGACATGTAGATTAGGTAAAATACCCAGCCACCTGGGTTTCACAAGCCAGTGCATGCTTAGTGCCGGTCTCAAGCCCAGATAGACTAGGGAGGGTTGCGTCAGGAAGTGCATCCGGTGTAAAACCTATGCCAAATCAAATATGCAGAAGTATAAGTGTTTCTCAGATTGTCCTCAGATTGAGCTCACATTGTGCAAAGAATCCATTAAGCCAGACTAAGGGTGTACTGAATATGAACACATTATTTGGATTGAACATAAAAAAAGTTTTCTAAACACATACAGTATAAGGACTCTGTTTTTTACAATTCTTACCAGAAATCTGATTGACACAACCTGGTCTGGGATTCCATAGCATGAATTTTTAGTTACGAGACAGCAGTCAGGTATAAACATCAAGTTATTATACATAAAACAGTGTGATGCAGTGTAATTATACATCAGTATGAGAATAATTGTAACCATCGCTGAATATCACTGTTCATAAAAATGTATAAAGAGATACACGTAGTGAAATTGTGCAAAATATACATGTACTGATGTAAAGATACATCCATCCATTATCCGTAACTGCTTATCCTGTCCAGGGTCGCAGGAGCCTATCCCAGCTGACTATGGGCAAGAGGTGGGGTGCATCCTGGACAAATTGCCAAGTCATTGCAGGGCTAACACATAGAGACAAACAACCACTCACACCTACAGTCAATTTGAATTCACCAATTAGCCTAATCTGGATGTCTTTGGGGGAAACCAGAGCACCTAGAGGAAACTCACGCAGACACAGGGAGAACATGCAAACTCCACACAGAAAGGCCCCCGTCAGCCACTGGGCTCAAACCCAGAACCTTCTTGCTGTGAGGCAACAGTGCTAACCACTTGTACCACCATTGCATATTCACTCAGTAAAGCCTGGACAATTTGGTCAATTTGTCCATGTTTGTTTGGTTGTTGTTTTTTTTTTACACTAACAATAATACCTGTTTTACATGGATTTTTAAAACTGGTGGTTGCTGGTGCTGCATTGGCTCATGTTCGACCAATCACTGCACACTTACGTCACTCATTATTCTTCTTGTGCTGGGAGAGTACTTCCCTTGATGTATGAGCCAAAATATTCCAAGCAAATGGCATTCTAAGGACTATGATCATTCTCAGTTCCTGCAGTGTGGACACACAAACTTCCAGCAGTTCTAAGAGCTATGAAAAAGTTCCTCAGTTTCAGAAGCACCTGTTGGTTGCACATCCAGACACACACGAGAATAAGATTTCAGAATTTAAGATTGTGTGACTTTATGTTTATTGGCTCATGTTCTATGCATTGTGTTGTGTGCCAGCGTAATGGCAGAATAATTCATTTATATGCCCTAGTGGTCAGGCATATGCCCAGTTGGCCTGGTACAACACTGAAAGTACAACACGGAAACAAGGCAACTGAATGCAGAGAAACACACACCATATTTATGTTGTTTCCCCTTGTCCACCCCACCCTACACCACACATGCATATATACACACATACCAAAAAAAAAATTGTCACTCCCTCAACTACAGAGATAAAAGTTATTGCTATTCCGAGATTCTATTCCCAGGTGCAGATAGAGTCAAAGATGAAACTGCTGATAAAAACATGAAAGACTTCAGCCGAAAACTGATGGATGTGTCACACATGGGCTGATCCTGACACCTCTCTGCTGTGAACGCACGGCTTACGGAATACACATTAAACCCCAGTCGAATGGAAAATGTTTTAAAAATAATCAGTAACTAGTTTTACGCCTGTCATTTCTCAGCTCTTGTATATGTTTTCAATCACCGCTGCTATTCTCTCTCTAAGACACAGGATAGAGTTTGCATATTTGGGGTACATTTAGACAATGCTTGACTAAAGCCAAGCTCTAGGGTGATCAGAAACAACCCTAGGGTTGTTCCTGAGCTACTTGGTGCAGAGCTCTCATACAGAATGGCAGTATTTCCATAAATCAGAGTGATGACTGTTTAGTGACAGCATCAAGTAGCACAGGGCGTTTTATTGAGTGGAATCTTAATTCATCAGTGTGGGCGTGTGTGTAAATATTACAAGGCACCACTGCCAAAGGGAATGCTGATTACATCTAGATGCTCTGTTGTTCCAGCACATCAACATGTTTCTTTTTTTTTTCTGTAGTACTCTTTTATATGAGCTTCATAAATTACAGCTTAGTTTCCACCTCAGGCTCATGCAGGGTTGCCGAATCCTCCGCGGCTCTGATTAGTAACTCATGGAGTTGATCTATAGCCACTGGGATTTCCAGTCTGAATAGCTTAATTGACTTTCTGTAAATTCCGACACAGTCCTTGAGAGAGGATCAGGTAATGAGGGGGAAAATGACGAGCAGCAGCAGCTCAGGCTGTAAATCACAGCCCCCAGAGTGAGATGCAGAAACAGACAATGTGTGGGCAAGTCTGAAAGGCCACGAGGGCTCCGTAACTCTGGCAAGGAATTTTTAAAGGGCATCTCAGCATTTTCTTCTGTTATCCATCCCCACACAGAGCTATAATTTACAGCTTGAGTTCGAGACTGGTGGGTTTGCTGATTTTGCTGGATGTCTGTGAAGGTTTTCAGTCATTAATGCCATTTTGAATGTCTAGTAAGTCAACATATCTAGATTTGTCTTGAATCTTGAACCTGGAAGATGTTTTGCCAAGTTCTGACACAATGAAGACAAGCTGTGAAAACCATTCAGCATATTCTTACTGCCTGGAAGCACATCCATCCTTAAAGGCATACTCCAGAGTTTTTCAACATGATCTCTATCCACTGCATTTGAACTATGTGTGACTAGCAGAGACAAGAATTTCAAAATGTCTTCATATTCTGAGAAAAGAAAACTAACTTAATCTTACAGCAGTGAAAACTCACTTATAATGGTGGTCTAAGGGTAGCTGTTGGTGCATTTTTTCTATTTACATAATACAGTAAAAGTAAAGCTCCATACATTTTCAACAAAGGTTTAATTGTCATTTTGCATGATCATACTCATACCCATTGGTAACCTACACTGTTTGGCCAAACATAGGTGGACACCTGACCAAACTGTTGCCACAAATTTGGAAACACACGATTGTATAGAATGTCACTTTATTGGTGTTCTTCGACCTCAGTACCACATTCGATACTGTAGACCATAATGTATTACTGAAGCACCTTGAACACAAGTTTGGCATTTTGGAGGGTGCACTTGATTGGTTTAGATCATATTTGGTGGAAAGAGCTCAACGTATTGTATTACACAACAAACAATCGACCAGTTTTGATTTGAAGTGTGGCATTCCGTAAGGCTCCTGTCTAGGTCCGCTGTTGTATTGTAGGTCCGCACTGCATTGGCTCCCAATCAGGTTTCGTATTGATTATAAAATACTACTATTGACCTTTAAAGCACTAAATGG
>JAODOF010000012.1:55857244-55867804 GCA_027576175.1 Sciades proops | reverse complement strand
ATGCCAAGTTTTTTCAGAGGCGGACCAATTCACCTCAAATGGCTTGATTTCAACTGAATTTTTCTGGTATTGCGCAAAGTAAAAATTCCACAAAATGAAAAATGTGACAGATATTTGACCAAAGTTTAATATAAAATAGGAGAATTACATTGATCTTGTTCCTGAATATACCCGTGATATGCACTTTAAGCCCGGCGCACACAGGTGATTTTCTGTCGCTTGGTCGTGCAACTTTTTGACGCACGTGAAAAATTGCTTCATGTGCGGATATTTGCAACAGCGATTTTTTTGTTGCTTGTGACAGATTGCAGGTATCAAACATGCTTGATATTCTGCGACAAAAAATCGCCAGTCACTGACTTGTTGCAGAGATATTGCCACATGTGCATGTCTTTGCAATAACGAAGCGATCACCTCCAAAGGTTAAGCCAATCCCCTCCCACGAAGTAGTCACATTATTTCCATGTGACTTGCATCCCCCTCCACTGGTCGCAGATAACATGCACATGCAGCTACCCAAGAGGGGAAATTTGCATCCAAAAATCGCAATACGCTTGCGACGAGAGGTCACCCGTGTGTGCCGGGCTTTAAGATCCATCCCATTGAGTTTGTGCTTTCCAATGTTAGTCTTAGAGATTAAGTTGAAGCTTCAAGCTGCTTTGTGAGTCTGTTTAGTAAGGAACAATATAAAAATAAATTTCTACTCGATTTTAAGATCTTATTGATCAAATCAGTGATATAAATATGGGGTTAAGGCTCTAGAAGGCTATGGCTGTTCATGAGAAAGTTGACCATGTACGTGATTTATTGGATCAGGAGTATTCCAGGTATGAGGTATTGGGTTATTTATGGCTATGAGAAAACAAGCATGATGTGTGAGGAGAGAGAGCGGGAGAGAGAGAGAGGAGGTGATAGGTTATTACATTATCACTTCCTTGAGCATTCCTAATTCAAAATGTAAAGATAAGATCACCAGACACCTGAGAAAATAATGGCAAAAGAGAGCAAGTTATAATTCTTTTACAACAATATATGAGAAAGGATGGGCGAGTGGGGTGAAAAAGTGAAAAAAAAAGTTTGTGTTTGGAATTTCAGGACAAAATGAATGGCTACGTTCACATTACAAGCCTCATTGTTCAATTCTAATTTTTTGCTCAGATTGGATTTGCCGATCTTGAAGGTACACATTCATAATTACAAGTGACCTGGATCTAACTGTAATGGAAATGCATCTTTCCTCTGAAATGGCATGTATGCACACATTGATAGGGTTTTGCATGAGTCATCTGCATCACCAACAACAAAAAACATATTTGTGAGATGACTCATGGTATTAAAACTGACAAAATGGATGCCCCAGTAGCCAAGGTATGCATCACATTTTGTTCTGGAGGACTGCAAACAGTTTGTCAGTTGTACATGATCAGGTCAAGAAGGTGAAAAAAGCCAGATGGCTAGCTTTTGCTGTTTTTGCAGCTATTGTAGATCTCCTCCATTGTTCGTTTGCTGTTCTGCCAGTGCTGGATGATGAAGACAGAGCTCAGCACATGAGTATAGGCAAAAAAACACATGAATTCCGACCTGACTGTTCTCAGTCATGTTGTCTGGCCACGAATTGGATACATATCCGATTTACATATCCACATATGAAAGTAACTCAAATCTGATTTCAAAAGATCGGATTTTCGTATCCACAGAGCTCCGAAAACATCAGATCTGTGTCACATTAAGGTAAAAAAACATCAGGGTCACTTGAGAAAACTAGAGAAATAACAAAAGAAAACCCCAGACTTCCACATTCAGAAAATCTCAAACTTACTGCCTCAGTGATGTAAAGCCAAGCGAATCAATATGCTGAACAATAATTGAGTATTCTTGTACTGATAACAGTCTATAGGACCTACAGTACTGTGCAAAAGTCTTAGGCACATGTAAAGAAATATTGTAGACCAAAAATGGCTTAAAATAATGAAATGAAATGTTTCGACATTAAGACTACTATCACACTGTCTCGTATCTTGCCACGTAAGTGCCGTGTGGATCAAACGCCAATAAATGAGGCGTATTTTGTCCAAAATTAAAGTCCTGTGATGTACACGGCGTATGTGTGATGCTTCTATGGCGATTCTGTGGCGTATCTGGGGTTTGTATGGGGTTCAAGGGACGTAAAGTTATGGTGTACTGAGGCGTATGCGTGGCGTATGATGCGTTGCCGCGGCGTAACCGTTTCATTGCTTTTGTTGGCGTGGCGTTTCATTCTTACATGTTACGTTGCTGCTGTGTACCTGTGGCATATCTGCAGCATTCACAGGTGGGTATAAAAGGGGGCCCCATGCTGCGTTCATTGTCATTCATCACAGTCAAGAAAGCATTATGCCAGCGAAGAAGTCAGGACCCAAAAAGGGCAAGGGAAGAGGGAACACATCAGCCGCATCCACCCAGCCAGCCCCATAGCCACCTTCATCAGACACATGTCAACTAAAGCGTTCACACAGTGTAATAGATGTTTGAGCAACGTTCCTGCTGCATCACTGCTGCGTAGCTTTCATTTTTATGACATAAGCATGACATATGTGTGACATATCAAAGCTGCTACGTATGTACTACGGATTTTTATGTGAGGACTTAAAAATACGTCACACCCTGGCGTACAAGGAGATCATGTTACGCATCCTAGAGTATTAGCTACGTAAGCTGGCAATGCTATGACGTTCCTTTCTTACTGCCACGTATCCTGATATGCCGTACATATACAAAGCTGAAATGCCAATGTGTGAGCCAAGCATAAAAAATACTATAAACAGTAATCAATAAGCCATAATAAATGAAACAAAGTCAATATTTGGTGTGAGACGACCCTTTGCTTAAAAAAATAAATAGTAGTCTCAGGTACAATGAGTGTAGTTTCATAAGGAAATGAGCTGTAGGTTTTACTGAGTATCTTGCAGGACCAGCCACAGTTCTTCTGGACACTTTGACTGTCACACTTGCTTCTTAATTTTACACCAAACCCCAGTAGCCTTCCTTATGTTTTCTTTTTTAATCTGAAAAATGATCTCTTGTGTAATATGCTGCTCAAATACAACATTTTTTTTCTGTAACATTTAATTTTGTGCTGGAAAATGAACATTTGGAACTCTAAACTGTTTTTGTACTGACTTGATAATGTAGAAGTCATAAAATAGAAATCTATAACAAAGTTTGTATGGAAAAAAAATTAGGGTGTCGAAGACTTTTGCACAGTTCTGTATGTGACCTTTTATTTCAAATCAGATCTCAAAGTTTTTCATTATTAGAACCTTCGTCATGTCATTGAAGCTTATAAGTCAAGCTGATGATGGATTTAAGGAGTTCATCCAGGCCTTCTCCATCAGCTGGGTCAAGATGAGTTAGTGTGTATGTCCTAAATTACTATCCAACATCCCACAATCCCATATTGCTAGTTTCTAAAGTCCTAACACTGCACGTGGGATTGGAATTTGAGTCGGTCATGCTGTCCTGCCTTCAAGGTAGACAAACTTGCACTGGAATCATTTTTGCACCAGTCTGGTTTGTATCCGGACATCCTCTGCCCACACATCAGCAACTGGCGATGAATTAACAGCACACATCTGGATGACCAGGTGTGGATGCACTGGTTCTCAATCATACTGACCCAATCAGCATATCTGGGACTGTGGGATCCTGGATGAATTTTAGATAAACCCAAACTGCAAAGATCTGTATGAATTTGATTATAACAGCAAGAATAACTGGACTCAGGCTGTTGATGAAGATACAAATAACTGACTAATAAATACTTGTTTTTTTTTTTTCATTATTAGCTCATCCAGCCGATAGGTGATGAGTTTATGCCATCATGTGTTGTCCGTCGTCCGTCCAGCGTCATCCACGTTTCATAAAAATCGCTTCTTCTCTCTCAATTCTTCACTGATTTTTATTCTTTTTGGCAGGAAGGTAGGTCTGCCTGGGTTGCATATGGCTTCTACCCAAATTTGCATAATTGTAATTAATAATGAAGATATGGAGTAATTAAGCCCTAATGAGCAGTTTCTACACAAATCGCTTCTTCTCTCTCAATTCTTCACCGATTTTGATTCTTTCTGGCATAAAGATAGGGGTACCTAGGGTGCATAACTTCTACCCAGATTTGCTGAATTACAATTATTCATGAAGTTATGGACTAATTAAGCCTTAATAATCAGTTCAACAAAAATCGCTTCTTCTTGGTCAATTCCTCACCATTTTGGAGTCTTTCTGGCAAATAGGTCGGTATTCCTAGAGTGTATGTATATCACTTCTATATATAGCTTGTATATAGTGTATATAGCTTGCAACATTTATTGTGCAAGGTGGCCCACTTTAGATCGTTCCTTCTGGACTAGACGGGGCCGAAGTGAGCTACACCGTCATTGACGGTCTCGTTTTACCTTTCTCTTCGTCCGGTCTCTGATGCAGAACCTCATTCAGTGCCTGTAGTCAGTTATCACACAGGGACTGTTCTACATCCACAGGCCGTGTTAATTTGTTTGTTCATTGTGCATGCTTTTTTCTTAAATAACTGTTCTCTCTTGTTATTTCTTTTTTAAATAAATAAACCTTGTTTTTCTAGTGAACGCTTCTAATCTTTCTGGAATGAAACAAACACAAAAACTGAAGCAAATCTGATAAAATATTATTAAGTGGCTGTGGTTGTTATCATCTCTGAACAACGGTTCCCTGACTTGGAAGAGATGTCTCTGTTTTGAAAGATCTGGTCTGGTTGAGACTGATTATGAACTTGAATGATGTACCTGACGTTGAGGAACTGCACAAGTGCAGGAATTGATTAAAAACAGCAGTTGACCATGTTTTCCAGTGTTTCTAGGATTAAAGTTGCAGGGTTTACATTAAAAAAAGAGAGAAGAATTGTACCTAACAAAAATTGTGATTATTTCAGAGCCTCCTAGTGCAAGAAATGATCCGTATCTCAGCACCCTGTTTTTCTGCCTATTTTCCTCTTGTCTGCTCTTTCCCATAATCCCTCCACACACTTTTATCTCACGTTTTCTATTTGGCGACACAGAGTTTATACTTCAGTGGTCTTGGACATGGCTCAGAGAAACATGTCAGAAGAGCAGAGTTAGGTTCACTACTTGTTTAAAGTTGTACAGGACTCCCTCCCTATCTCTCCATCAGAATAGCTCTCTTTTTTCTCTTTCAGCTTTGCCTAAATCTACTTACGCTCTCATGGACTGCTCTCTCATGCAAACAAATTGATTTCTGTGTCACTTTATTTCAGGAAATGGCTGTGCTGAGAGCTTTTTGTGTCAGGCAGTATAAATAGACTGAACATCAGTGGGAAACGAGAGGCCCGGTGCTGCTGTGAGACTGATAATCTTACCACTTTTTGTTATCTGGATACATGCTTTGTAGTAAACAAAAGAAAAATACACACTAGCTAGACTTGCAGCTTAATCATGTCAGCATCAAGATTATTACTGAGCATACTGCATGCACACTGCTTTTCTTTTTACCTGCATTTATGGTTAATCCAGTTTTTCGTGACCCAGCACCCTTCTGTATGTTTTATGCATGTGTGCTCATATACATGTAATTGACCTGAAAGCTCAAAGGAAGAGAATTAATCGTGAAGCAGTGAAATGGCCGATGGATGGTACTTTGCCAAGAAACATTATTGATCTGATCTGGCCCTCCTGAGCTCCAAAGTGCATCACATAAAACACCTGTGGCAGGTTACAGCTCTCTGAAAACCCCTTATCCTGCCATTCAGACACAATCGGCCATTTTTAATGAGGACTTGCACACAGGCAAACGCTAAGATTAGCTGAATAAACAGTCTTACTTAATCCTTTTCCTGCCTTCGATGTTAAATACTCATCTTAAAGCACAGGTTCAACTGTAAGCTTAGTGTTAAGCCTGTGAAATCTTTCGAATCTAATGGTTTTGTATATACCTTTACATTATTTCTTGGTTTAGCACTTAAAACATGATGTTCCATCAAATCCAAATGGAATCATTTATTATCTCTTGAGCAGATTCTGATTTTCAAGGCTGAGTGGTCAAACAATGTAGCAACTCTAAGAAAAATGCTGGCTGAAAGGTTTATATTAATCCCCCCTTTCAAATGTGCAATGGTTGATGAAGGGTAGATAAATGGTCCAGAACGTCTCAAACATCCATCCATCCATCCATTATCTGTAGCCGCTCATCCTGTTCTACAGGGTCACAGGCAAGCTGGAGCCTATTCCAGCTGACTATGGGGGAGAGGCAGGGTACACCCTGGACAAGTCGCCAGGTTATCGCAGGGCGGACACAGAGACAAACAACCATTCACACTCACATTCACACCTATGGTCAATTTAGAGCCACCAATTAACCTAACCTGCATGTCTTTGGACTGTGGGGGAAACCGGAGCACCCAGAGGAAACCTATACAGACATGGGAAGAACATGCAAACTCCACACAGAAAGGCCCCTATCAGCCACTGGGCTCAAACTCAGAACCTTCTTGCTGTGAGGTGACAGTGCTAACCACTACACCACTGTGCTGCCATTTTGAGAAACAGAGCATTTTTATTTTTATTTTTTGCAAATTCGATAAATAAAAACGTTGTACAAAACATTCAACAAATTAATTTCCGCTTAGAAAGTAAACAAACCGGGGAAATGACAGGAGCAATTTGTGAAAAATGCGATAATAATAATTCTTGATTTTTTTTTTTAAAAGATATGTTCCCACAATTAAATACTTTTATTCCATATTTTGTTACTTTGTTTGTGTTTTTGGGGGTTTTGTTTTTGACTTGAGTTTTTATTTCATCCTTGGTTGGTTCAGCAGAACACTCCGACATTTTGTTTTTCTCTACTCATGGTATATGAGCTGATATCCTAGGAGTAAAGTAGCCAATCAGAGTGCACGATTACTCATATCCAGTGAATGTGGATAGAATATGATATATACAGGGTGTTTCAAAAAATTTGATATTATTTAAGATGTAAATATCCCCAAAACTACAGAGTCTAGGCAACTGAAACTGAACAGGCTTAATGTTGAGCAATACAAGATTTATTCCTCAAAATTTGAATGAGAAATTAAAAGGAATGTGGACTCCATGAACGATTTCACAAATTTTTAATATGCGTGCCGCCTGACACACACACACACACACACACACACACACACACACACACACACACACACACACAGCCTTCCTCTTTGAACTTTTTGTGCCATGTCCAAACCTGCATTGCAGTTGGTACATTTATAGAGAATTCTCTCATAAATGCACACTGCACAGTCTTGTTCGACTGTGTTCGAGTGTACTTGAACACACAAAATGCCTTTTCTTTTCCAGTGAGTGGCATTTCTATACCTAAAAAGATAAAAACAAAATACATTAAACATAAAATTTTGACCTGTTTCCACACATGCTGTTAAAATTTGAGATCAATTGAACAAGACTTGGCAAAGTTATTAGATTGTGAAATGATATAAATTTTTTTGAAACACCCTGTGTTTTCTACATTTTTTATTTATTTTTTTTAAATTTTGATTTCATTTTCAGCCCTGGAATAAAGTAAATTTCCATGCACTCACATGAGCTGAGGAAAGAATGAAAAACCTGCAGTTGTGATGCAGTGACGCTGCCCGCTACGCTACCATGCCATAGCACGTGATGAAGCTAATTTGCTACTAGTCATTTCCTTCTTTCAACAGAATAAACCTTATGAAAATTAATAATATATTTGGATCATGTTAATGCTACATTAATTACCCACAATCACGCTCCAGAATTAAAACTTGCAGATCTGATATTTGTTTAAATTAATTAAAGCAACAAAATCAGTTGGATGAGAAACATAATACATAAATATTTTTATTTAAACTATACATATTTTCTCTTACTTCTGACTAACCACATCTTTTTTTCAGTCTACAGATGTACAAAAATACAGAAGAAGGTAAATGTAAAAGTTGGTAGCATCCATGACATTAGTTAGTCAGGTAGCCAGCTTAGCTCCTGCTAATGCACTGTGTGCCTACTTCTCTACTCCTGGAAGCTTGTAATTTCATAAGAAAGACAACTTTAAGGATTATAACCATGAGTGTAAAAAACATGTATAGTATGGCTCCATGCCCAGTGGTGTGCACGAACGCGTTAAAGGAGTGTCGTTCATTAAATGTGCACATATTTTTGGTGAACAATGAACTAATCAAATCAGTTTGCAAGTAATGAATGTGAATGTGAGCATAATTCACTCTAGTGAGAGTGATACTCACTCACGCACCAGAAGGTCCCTACCAGAAGGTGGTAGTAATGCACCAAAAAGCAGTTTGCCAACCACCAAAAAAAATCAGAACAACAACAACAATGCATATTTTTTTTATGGCGGTGCCCAAGGAATTACATTTGTAAACCAATCTGTTTGAGTTGTCCTGCTTTATGGTACATTCAGTAGTACAACATATACTCACTTTGGTTTTCTTGGTTTATAAAAGTAATTTCTGTGATTCTACTGTAGTATACAGTAATTCATTTATTTTGAGCAGTGATTGGAGGCTGGGGAGGGATGGATAAGAGACGGTTCCACTAAAAAAAAATAATAGCTCAAAGCAGCTCATTAAAAACATTTCAGAAGAAATGAACATTCATTTTTGGGACTGTGGACTATGAACATGAACAAGTCCATATGAGTCCGTGTGAACTGAACTTTGAGCTAGCTCTTGTTAAGTGTGAATTTGCACAACACTGTCCATGCCTTCTGTTCTAGAGAAATGAAACCAAAATTATTCTTCCATGTTGTCAAAATTTGGAGCCAGAGTCTGCACAGTAGAGATGAGAGTCAAAGTCAGGTATATCTACTAATTTTGTAGGCCAGCCCCCTTCTCTATCAAAATGATAAATTTAGTTATAAGAAATGAAAACAATGATAGGTTAGACTAGGTTGCCTGACAAACTTGACTACAAACTCAGCTATTCCATATAATGAACAGACAGGGTGTGATGCAGGTGCTGCAGTTGGTCTCTTCCAGCCAAAGCTTAATTCCCAAAAGTATTCATGCCTTCTTATGATGTAGTAGAAAAAGACTTTAAAGACCAGTTTCTGGGGGAAAATATAAAATGTGCAAAAAAACCTAATCATTCAAATTAAATGCTGTAGCTGGAAAGACAGTTTAGATGAGAAAATTGACATGGAAATAAGGTTATTTTGTCACTGAAATACATGGGGATGGGTGGGACTACACATTCTACTGCAGCTAGCCAGCCAGAAGGGCACTAGACCCCTCTGGTTGCTTCACTTTTTAGAGATGGTATGCTGTCCATGATTTTTTGGGTTTTCATTTGTTTGTTTGTTTGTTTGTTTGTTTTATAGTTATTGGGTTGTACTGATGATATTGCAAGCATTCTGACCCCCACCCCCAAAACAAACAAACAAAAACACCTAAACCTGCAGACTTCAAGATTCACGAGAGCTTTATTGTCAAAACATCCATATACATCAGTGCTTTGAAATATAATTTCCCTCAGGCTCCCCATGGTGCATTTATAGAGAAAGAGAAGATTACAAAACTAGGTATATAAATAGCTATCTATAACTACCTAAGTAGACATTTAGCTATCTAAGCATCTAGCTATCTAAACATATAGCTATTTAAGTACAATAAACAATATAAATGACAAGACAAAGGCAGGTGCAACATGGCATTGTGTATTTGTGTGCAAATGTTCATTTTAGTACGAAAATACAAGAGAATGCAATTCAGATTGAAGAGTACAAGTTTTACAAGTAAATTACAACAAGACAGGATAAGTGCAAAGTGAGCATTGTGCATGTGTGTGCAAATGAGCAGTGGAATGCAAATGGATGAGAAATGGATGAGAAAATGGTAGTTTTAGTTTGAACTGTCAGTTCTTTGGGGGTAACAGTGAGTTGAGGACTCTGACTGCCTGGGGGAAGAAGCTGTTGCAGCGTCTGGTAGTGATTGTTCAGATGCTATGGTACATTCTGCCAATTGGCAGGAAGGAGAACAGTGCATGTGATGGGTGGGACTTGTCCTACTATACTGTTGCCATGGCAAACAATGCACTTCTTACAGAGTTGGGAGGTGGGTGGGAGAGGAATCCCAATAATCCTCTCGACCATCCTCACTATCTGCTGCAGGGACTTTTGTTCAGTGATGATGCAGTTCCTGAACCAGTGATGTAACAGCAGAGAACACTCTCAGTGGTCCCTTGGTAGAAGGATGTAAGGGTAGGAGGAGGGAGGCTGGCCTTCAGCTTTTGCAGAAAGTGTAGATGCTGTTGAGCTTTCTTGGTGATGGCAGTGGTGTTCAAGGTCCAGGAGAGGTTTTCTTCCATGTGCACTCCCAGGAACATCACACTGCTGACTGTTTCAACATTAGAGGCATTGATGTGCAGTGGGGAGTAACCAGCATTCTGAAGTCAACAACCATGTCTTTAGTCATCTGGACATTGTCTGTTGTCTGTTGTTGCCCAAATGAGGATGGGTTCCCTTTTGAGTCTGGTTCCTCTCGAGGTTTCTTCCTCATTTCGT
>JAODOF010000012.1:53488905-53504025 GCA_027576175.1 Sciades proops | reverse complement strand
TTTTTTATTTGCATTTTCCATACCATCCCAACTTTTTCTGATTTGGGGTTGTACAAACCGCAGCCAAAACAGAAAGGAAGATGAAGAACGTATGAGTCATTATAAGAGACTGATGGGATTCAGTGTAGATTTGGTTCATCTTTTAATTTTGTAATTTATTAAAAACATTAATATAAATGTGTGACCTTGATACTTAGTTATATTTCAATTGCAATTAAGAATTACCACCCTGCATCAGTGGTTTTGCTTGTATAGAATATCCCCATAACAGATGTTGTGGAACATTGGAACATTACTTTTAGCTCTGGATAAAGAAAGAAAGAAAGAGAAAAGTCAGGATAGGCGTAACATAGGGTTCTGACCAAAATTTTTGTAAATCAACTGTAATTATTCAACTGTCAGTATTGGATTAGTTAAGGTTTTTTGCACTTGATTTTTATTCTGTGAGATGTTTTTCCCATCATGCTTGTTACAAATAACCTGCTTCATACACAGCCAAAGGAAACAAAAAAATAGCAACGACAAAGATAAGGAAAGATGAGGAAAATGTCAGTGAAATTGCATCCTTGCTTGCGTTTTTTTTGTGGTTGAATAAAATAATACTATGCTCACAGTTTAAGCCTGTATCAGCCTGTTTGAGGGAGGAGTATTCGATTAGTTACAATCTGGACCCTCAGTGCTAAATGCTACTAAATCTTACATAGTGCACCTTTAAGTCATCGAACACAGTACAATTTACATCAGGCCAAACAATGCTAGTCCTGACTGTATGACACAGGTACTCAACTATAGGAATTTTCATCTGGAGATAAGGTACTCATTTTATTACCCAAATCGAACTCCAAATCCACTTGGCAAGAATATTTTGAGGTCACATGGCAAGTCGGAGAAGTTAACTATGAGGTCAGACAAACAGTTAAAGGCAATGCACTTCAAATATAGCATCTAAATATCCTGAAACCATGGAGTGAGGCGGCTTCTGTGGCTCTGGCAATAGTGTTTCCCAAGAAGGAGGAGCAGGGAATGGAGGCAAGTCTAAAAAGTGCAGCCTCATTCACCATAATCCCTTGTGGAGACCACATCTCATAATCACAGAGAGCACAGGTTACCAGATTGCAAGGAAAATTTTCTGATGTGTTATCACCTTTACCTGGGCGCACAGACCTTATAAAGCACCACACTGAGACACCTCCTGGTGGGGTTGTGCACAGCTGCCCATATTGGTTACCTGAATACAATAAAAAAGTGATTTGAGATTAACTCAAGACTATGCTCAACATGGGAATCATTGAGCAGCTGTGAGCCCACTCTAGAAGCCCCATGGTCTTGATGCCCAAGACCAATGGGTCGGTCAGTTTTTGTGTGGACTTTAGAAAAAGTCAGTGTCATGTCTACATTTGATGCATACCAGATGCCTCACATTGATTAATTGCTCAAATGTTTAGGTACAACACACTTTCATTGTGGCCTGCCTGACACCCAAGACCAAAAAGAGGGTGATGGAAGTTCTTGGGGCTGGCTGGCTATTATCAGGAGTTTGTATCCCTAATATACAATTGTTTTTGTCACCAGCCCGCTTACTGACCTCACTTAAAAAGGGAGCGCTAGATCTAGTCCAGTACACAGAACAGTGCGAGTGGGCCTTCTGGCAGATAAAAGCGGTTTGCATGCGGGCCCTGCTGTTGTATTCTCCTGACTTTTCTCTCTTTTTTATGCAGAGGGACAGAGGGTTGAGGGCCGTTTTGTCCCAGAGGGGGAGGCGTTCCCCATGCTGTACATCAGCTGGAAGCTGTCAGTAAAGGAGACCAAGTACAGCACAATCGAGAAGGCATGTGTAGCCATCAATTGGGCAGTCTTCATCCTCGAGTAATACCTACTGGGGTGCCCCTTTACCCTCTGTTCTGATCATGCCCCACTCCAGTGGCTCTACCAGATGAAGGATCCCAATGTGTGGATCATTCATTGGTATCTGGCACTTCAGCCATTTAAGTTTGAGGTGATCCACAGGCTATGGGCACAGATTGTGGAAGCTGAAGTGGGAGTCAGTGGCAGGCTGGATGGCTCCACTGCCCGAGTCAGGCAATAGGGGTATGTGGCAGCAGAGGTGTGGTTGAGCATCAGCTGTAGATGGAGAGGAGGCAGGTCAAACCGGCAGGTAACATGATGATTCTCACCTGTGTCTTATTACTGCCAGACAATTTATTTGTGTCTCTTTGTGCTTTCAGTGACTTGCATAACCAGTGTGAGAAAGCATGTGTGATACAGCTGGCAGAGCATATACGTACACATACACCAAATGGAGTATGAACTTGAACCTGACAGAACAAAAGCAAGGAGTCTGAGATGGACCCATTTTCTATTTTTGTCCTGTTTTGGTGAATTTTTGAAAGTGGCCAGATGTCAACTAAAATTCCACCTGCCTCCTGAGTCTTCCTTCACACCCTCACACCCTGGGGTTACAACTGGTTTTCTTCCAAATGTGTCTGCATTTAAAAATAACTCATTTAAAGCCATTTCATGATCTCAATCTGGACATTAAATAAGCCCTTAAATACAAAAGATTTAGGTCTTTGGTGGAAGATTGATTTTTGTCCATATTTAATTGCCATTTTAGCTTTTTGTTTAGTCTTTGGCACTAACAGAGCTGTAACAAACCTCCAGGAAGTGTAATAAAATTTCAGGTGTTCAAAAAATCTTAAGTGGTAGTGTATCTTAAATGATTAAAACCACATGCTATATTTCTTGGTACAGTCCTGTGATTATGTGGAATTCTGATATTTTCTGTGTTCCAGCACTGTGTCACGTTCCATTTTGTTGGTCTCTGTCTAAAATTGCATCCTGTTCCAGTCGGTTGTCAGCTTCCACATTTCTGTCACATTCTCTGTGTCTGTGGCCGCTCAAAACCAGCTGTGATGTCTGCTTGGCGCATCTGCAAAAAAAAAAGAGAAGCACAGAGTGACAGTGAAGAGGAGAGGGTGATGGAAGGATTGTCATCAGATTCTTGCTTTCTTTTATCTGTCTCCATGCTATTTCCTCCTGGGTACAGTATGTGTCAGGTGCAGGGAAAGGGCATGAGAAGCAGACCATGACAGAAGGATCCTATAAGAAAAAGATGGAAAAATACAGATAGAATAAGTACTTGTAGGTCAAAATCACCTCCCTTTCTTTCATTCTGACTCTTTCTCCATTTTGCTCTTTCTCTCTCTGCTGTAGGACAAAAGATTGGGGCCTGGCAGTGTGGGTGTCAGGTGATGTGTGACGGGCTTAAATTAAAGATGACATAATGAAGGGGCCACTGTTGGGGATCTAGGGAAGTAGGGGGCCATGCAGGATGGGCAATCCAGACGAGGGTACAGCATGCTGGGCAGCGGCAAAGCTCACTTATGGCCCCTCCATATGGTACACGTTAGCAAGCCATGCTAATGAAACGCAGATTGATATCAGGCTCAACACCCTCCTATTGTTATGCTGCTTAATTTGTTATAATATTTGCCTTACAAATGAGAGGAAGGAGAGTAGAGAGGCCTGAGGAGGGGCAGGTCCTGGTGTAAAAGTTTAGTGCCAGTTTACCCTACAAATTGAAGAGTGTGCATCTAGCATTATTCCTAAAGCCAGAGGCTGAAAAAAGGATTGCTGTACTTCTACCTCTGTGAGCTTAATGTAAGTGCAGCCTACAGTATACTCCACACAGAGAAGCTCAAATAATCGAAAGCTTAACTTAAATCCAAATCCTGTTTAAAGAATACTGTTGTAAAGCTAGGGAGTCATAGATCGTGAAGTGTGAAAAGGGGTTTAGGAGAATGGGGAAAAAGGGTGAGAAGGAAAAGACAATGCCATGCAACTGTGTCGGAACTGGGCTGTTCACTAGAAGTCCAGTGTAACAAAGAGGGTGAGAACTACAAAGGCAGCTGTCAGGCTTGACCACTCTTGCATGTATCCACACACATCCATGCTCAGTCACAATGTTTAGTTCCTCAATGGCCCTGCCTACTCACCCCTAAACACACTCCCTCTCTCATTTTTCTTCAGCAAAAGTTCCATTCATCCTCTTCTCTCCTCAGACTCTCCTTTCTGAACCAGCCCAAGGAATGCCTTTGTTTTTCCAAAGCCAAATGTACTGTAGCATTAAGTACCACCTGCAAAGTTGGCAATGCTGAGAGAGAGAGAGAGAGAGAGAGAGAGAGAGAGAGAGAGAGAGAATGAGGAAGAGGTAGGGTGGAAGAGGCAAGTTGATATATGCTTGGGAGGACCATGAAGAAGAATGGATAGAAAAGCAAACAAAAAAGAACAAACAAAAATTAGAAAAATAATATTTGATGCAGTAGAGGGTTTGACTGAGAATGAGAGAAAGTTATAGGTAGAGATAGAGTCATCATTGCTCTATCCTTCTCGGACAGGGTGATTGTAAGGTGGTTTACTAGGAGTGAGTAATAAAAGGAAGTGTTGCCAGAGTAATTACATAGCACATTAAAGACTTTTATAAACATTAGTGTTCCTTCTCTACCAAGTAGGATGGCTAGCTTGCAAACGACCAAAAAAAGTCACTGCAAGATGGATGGATGGATAGAAAAAGAGGAGTATGATGAGACAAAGTGGAAGGACAGAGAGCAGGAACACAGAGGTGGTTGACTCCAACTCACATTTGATCATGAAGAAAAAAATCATTAAGATGATGAAAAAGGGGAGGGGAAGAAGAAAAAAAAGTATGAAAGAAATGACATCCAGGACTCAGAATCCAACAAAAACCACATCTGGTTTCCTCATCAAGAAGGATCCAGCCCATGGAATGCAGGACGCATGGCCCTGACCTCATATTCTAAATATACATAGTCATACCATACATCTTACAGCGGCACATGCCCTAAGCCTTCCAGTCCACGCCAATCTACCACCTATTGCCTTCATAGAGGCATGCAATACACACAGAGCATGAATAGAAACCACAAGAAAACACTCTTAGCCCAACTCATAATTCATTGGATGAGATATTAATGTGAAAGAAAATGACATGATGCATTGAAAAAATGGGTTGCTCAAGTTTTATTTGAATGGGTCTAGCTTTCTAAATAGTTTCTACTTGGAATCTTTTCTGAAAGGGAAACCCTCTGTTGTAGAGTCCTACATAAAACCCATAAGGGTTCCTCCCTTTAGGGTGCTAGATGGAACTTTTTATATGACTGTAGGAAGAGGATAGGTAGGGAAAGGTTGTAGAAATTAAAGCGAATGATAGACCCTCTGCCTTCTGTCTTGTTCCAACCATAGCGTGCGTTACTGAGCAAAACACGTTTGCTTTATTTTTCGTTACCCAGGTGCTACAAAGGACAAATTCCATAGCTTGCTGCTGCAGTGCAATACAATGATCTCATTTTGGTGTTTCTGCCAATATGCTTTTATTCAGAGCCAGATAACTGTTCAAAAACAATGCCTGCTGTTAATTACTCAATTACACGTTCATTCTCTCAGGCTTGTATAGCTCTTTAGACACTGGACATACACTGGCCCTTTCTCATTCTAGGCTCTTTCAAAGTGACCCAAACCTCCACAGCAAAGCCAAAAATTTTGGCTGGAGTGCCATACCTGTTAGTAATTGCTGGCAAAGTTAAAAAATGTTCTCCTTCATTTAGACAAGTTCATTTGGCTTGTCAGTGTTTTCTCTGAATATTCTGAAGCCAGCTGCAAACATTAGACTTCTTGTGTTCTCGAAAGAACAAGGAACATCAAGCCAGAGTGCCAAGGAATGTTAAGGATAAATTTACTACCACTTGCATATGTTGAACTTCTTAGGAAGAAGTTCATATGAACACTATGACATATCACAGATAAACCAGCCAATCTGTCCCTGTTGCAGCAGATCATTTTGGCAGATGATCGGTGAAAGAAATTGGTCCCAGAATGCACAGGCATGGATGTGATTAAAATCCTGAAAAGAAACTCATATTTTGAGTGCAATCCCACTTGTCATGACACACAGTTTGCTTAACGAATACCAAACCAACACATCAAGCATGGCGGTGTTGCTTAAGAACTGATTGGCTGAGGGCCTGGCAAACTGAGTTTCATACGCTACCAAAAAGGAGATCTTACTGGAATATCTGAGGCCTGGATGATGGAGCCATTACCAGTGACATTCACTTTAGCTACAATACACTTAAGACCTTGGTATATTTAATCCAACCATTACCTTTCTTCTGGCCTTTTCTTATAGGAACAGATGGTTTTCCATTAAAGTGTGGTTGGATATTCTTAGTGAATATAGCAGCAAGGTGGAGTGCTTGCTTCAATGAGAGCTAATTGAAAGACTTATACCAAATGGTACTGCTTAGTTGGAATATATTCACATTACATGGGAGAGAATACAAGCTGATGAATATGGTTGGTGGTGCTCCAAATGTGCTTGGTGAAGTTATCATTTTAAACAATTCTGTATTTCTTTTAACAAGAACTGCACATCGCAAAATGAGTAAAGCAAAGTTATTCCTCATCTTGTGTGTCCCTTGAGTCCATGAGACAGCTGTGACGGATTCCAAACATGAAGCAACACTCACTCACTTTCCCAGGATTAATCTCAGAGCTTGAGGGCCGACACCCCACCACCAACATCGTTGCTAATAAAAACAATATTTAATTTCTTATTCTCTCTTTCCCTCTTTTTCTCTTGCTCATACCTCCTTCATCTCTCCATGGCAGTAATACACACACACGGGTGTGAGCATTGCACGCTAATTAGTTCCTGTCCTGTTTATCACACATCTGTCCATACTCATGCTACAAGTGTCTAGCAGGTTCTCATTTCAAAGAGCCATGTTGAACACATTCTGCCAGAGCCCATCATCAAAGACACTTAATAAAGTGTCTCATACATTTACACGTTGGTTTAAATTTAGAGGCTTGTTGATAAAAGGGGTTCCATTGCAGATAATGACTTTATGAAAAGACGTGCCACGCTACAACAGACGTTCTATCAAGTACCTCTCTAATAAAAACCATAAGACTGGAGCTCAGAAATGTAATCACCACTGCACTAGCCAACCAAGCCTAAGCGTGCACGCGCGCGCGCGCGCGCACACACACACACACACACCATTAAAACCACAAAAAACAAGGATTGGATTAATTTTATCATCCCTGATATCACCAAGACAAAGTTGTTAATCAAGGTACTAACAATGAATAAGTTACATATGTGATTAGTTTATTATTCATTATCATTTGCTATGAAGTAATCATCATTCATTTCATTTTCAGCAACTGGTTTATTGTGGTCTAGACTGATCCAGATTATCCAAGAAACATTCAGAGCAAATGCTCACCAATACATCATAAAACATCACGTATTCACACAGTGAAGAAATTTAAATAATCAATCCACTAACCCACATGCTTTTGAGAGGTCAGAGAAAACTGGAGTACCTGGGTTCTCACACAGGAAGAACAAGTCAAACTCAAGAAGGATCAGGATCGTACCACAGAGCCCCATACTGTAGGTTTGAGGCACCAACACTGCAACATAGTCCATCCATCCATCCATCCATTATCCATAACCACTTACCTTGTGTAGGGTTGCGGGCAAGCTGGAGCCTATCCCAGCTGAATATGGATGAGAGGCAGGGTACACCCTGCACAAGTCGCCAAATCATTGCAGGACCAACACAGTTCATGACTATTTAATTATGATTCCTGCGATAGGCTCTGGATCCACCATGGCCCTGACCAGGATAGTCACCTGATATGAATGCATTTTAAAATAAAGCATATCTCATACCTGAACTGTGTAAAGAGGGGTCTGTTTGGAATTCTTAAACTGGCAGAAGCAGCATGGGAACATTTGACATGCCAAAGTCTTGTGCAGGACATCTGTGAGCAGTTACATGACAATAGAAAGTGGAAGCATGGAAACAAGCCCATCATTTTTCACTGTGTGGTGACAGTATGGTATTGTAGCAGTGCAGAATAGCACACACCACATGCACATGCCACACACATGTGCCTAGGAGCAGTGCACAACATCTGCAGCTGGTGGGCCACAGCCAGATTCAGGTCCTGTTAACACTGTGACCTTCATCTAAGCCCTACACCAGACCTGACATAAATACCAGCATTAAAACACAGCAGGGCTACGGTTATGTGCATGCGTGTAAGGGTGTGGGTCAGCCCAATGTGCGAGAAAGACAGCTTTGGGGCCGTGGAACATATATACCACACATACAATCACACACACTCACACACACACACACACACACACACACACACACACACACACACACACACACACACACACACACACACACACACACACAGCTGCAGCAGTCACAGAGGCAACTCTTAGGTCTTTGGCTGGACCCGTATTGACGTGGGGTGATGGATGTTAATTGCAGGACCGAATGGCTGTATTGAACAGGCTTCAGAAAGCGCCTGCAGAGCTGGACCCAGAGCAGGGGAGAGAGAGGGAGAAAGCAAAAGAGAGAGGGAGCATGTGATAGTGAGGGAGAGCCAGATGCACAGCCAAGAAGGACTCAACAACTGACACCTCTCGCACCACTGCCCAATGCAAAGCAAGCCATCTCAAACAAAGACAATACTGGCTGTAGTCATGATTGTGTGTGTGAGTTTTTCAGGGGAAAGGAGAGAGAGAGAGAGAGAGAGAGAGAGAGAGAATGTGTGTAAATGTCTCAGCCAAAGATCAATAGCCCGAAGCTGCAAAAGCAAAGACATGGGCAATCAATACTCGGGCCACAAGCAGCGTGAAAAGGCCAAAGGAGGGAGAGAAAAAAAAAAGACATGAGGAATTAAAGACACAGAGCAAAATGGCATAAAAAATGAATGAGAAACAGAATGAGGTCAATGAAACAATCTGACTAAAATTTCTTCTAGAACTACAGTTGATGTGCTTGAACTTGTGAAGTCATTCCCAAATTGATTGTCTTTAGGTTCAGTTTTTTGCATCTGCATTAACAGAGACTCTTTTTGTTACTATACTACTACAAGAAAACGTGTTGATAATCCATTTAAGACATTTTTTGTGCATAAGAAGTATGTATAATAGTAAGTACACTATTTTCAGTATATTTAGAAATAAACATACAAATACTCGTTCATAATTTAACCGTTAACTAGGGTGGTAATGGTTGCACTTTGGGTTGTCTGGCTGTCACACAGCACCAGGTTCCGTGGTTCAATCCAGTGCTCTGGTTACTATCTGCTTGGAGTTTCTGTGCATTTTCTCCTCATGTATGCATAGGTTTCCTCTGGATTCTCTGGTTTTCTCCAACCTTCCAAAAACATTCCGGGTGGACTGACTGCTGTGCACGCATGCATGGGGCCCTGTGATGGACTAGGTGTATTCCCACCTTATTCCCAACGTTCAAATGATCTACTCCAAGCCTGACCAGGATTAACAGTTACTGAAGATTAATGATGATGCTCATACATTTATTAGTGCTTCCCAATCCTCTCCTTGTTTTCACAGGATTGATCATTTTCTTGGTGTAATACTCCGTCATTCAATACTTCCACATTATGGGATGCAGTGCATTCTTCAAATTGAGGAAGACACAGTTTTGTATGTTTTTTTTTTCCCCCAACAGGTTCTGTATGTATGCCTGTTCTTCCATGTGGTGCCCCCTAGTGAAGACTACTGAGTAGTAACAAAGGTCACTGGACAGCTGGAGCCTGCACCTGATGGATGCTGCAAGGACTCACACGTTAGATGAATTTATGTTGGACCTTACTTGCTTCATTTTCTTCCTCTGACAAACAGCTTTCCATCCAACAGCACATTCTTCACAAGCTGCAAGAGGTCAGGCAAGGAGCAGCCAGGTCACAAGTAGGAGGATGATACAATACATATGAGTGTAAAAGAACACTGGAGATTCACCATGTCCTGTCATAAATTATATACCACTATTAATAACCACACACACACACAATATCATTGCTTTCTGGGGATGAAATACCCCTGTATATAGCACTTAAAGAATTATGTTGGAGTGTATGTGCGTGAGTGTGAGAAAGACAGAAAGAAGAGTGAAAGGGAGAGAGAGAGAGTGAGTGTGTTGGCTTGGCTGACCGTCTGCGGTTCTGTCGCGGTGGCGGAAGGGGGGCAGAGCGGGCGGTGCTGCAGAATTCCCTGAGAAATGTTCCTTTTGGAGCCGATCCTGTGCTTACATACCTCCCTCTCCCTTTCAAACTTCCACTGTTATGAAACGCAAGATCCTCAAACGCATCACTCTTTCAAAAGGCACTAAAAGTCCCTGTGCGCAAAGAAACTTTTTTATTGCCTTAACGCACCGCTTCCTAGCCCTACTCCTGGAGCCGCCATGCACTGCATGCTTGTTTCCGCGCTCCAGGATCCGTCTGAACCTTGTCAAGCGCTTGTTAATGAGCTGATCAGCTGAGTCAGGTGTGTTGGGGGAAGAGATGCGCTGTTAAAGGAGTGTGGGTTGCGAAAATACACTCATAAAAGCCAGTAGGTGAGATGCACGCAGCCCCTCTGGGACTGGTGCGTAACAGCGCATGGTCCCGTTGGGAAAGGCGCAAAAACTGCGCTCACAACATACACCGCACCCTCTCTCTCTCTCTCTCACACACACACACACACACGGGTGTGTTTTTGCTCGTAGTCAGTCGGCATCTCAGCGCACGGATCCGATAAAAGCAAACGCGTCTGAGAGAGAGAGAGAGAGAGAGAGAGAGAGAGAGAAGGGGGTTGGGGATTGTAAGAGAGGGTGGACTGATCTATATGCCGCTGCTAAAATCTTGTTCTTGTGTTTTCATTCTCGGAGTGAGTTTCTCGCTCTGGAAGAGGAGCGTCTGGTCTGCAGAGGGAATGCACGGAGAAACCACCCTTTCCTCTCTTCTTTCCCACTATGCGTGCTTCCAGTGTTTTTTTTTTTTACTTGTTAACGTGAGATGAGAAGGTGGGCTTCACTCTGTCCCACTGCTTAAGTGGACGTCCGCAGAAAATCCACAGAAATATCCTATCATCTTTTCTTTCGGAAGTCAGGCATTTGCAGCTGCTGCTGCTTAGTGGAGCCGCAAACTTTCTCTGCCTAAAGATAAATAATTAAAAAGCTCTCATGCTACCCCCACCTTCAAACATTTTTAGATGATGTCATTGCACTGCGTTTTTGGCCAGAGCTCCAGGAGACCCACAGCCAGGCAGCGAGCGCGGTGAACTCCGGGAAATCAGGTGCAGAGCCGCTGCGTCGAATCTCACGGGTGGCTGGATCTGCCACGCGCATCTGTCCCTTTGATCTCTCTCCATCATCTGAGCTGGACCGGACTAGACCGTGCGCCGACTCCACAGTTCTTGCTGGACCCCTTGCAGCCATGCTGGCGGCGTTTGAAGCGCCCCGCGCCGCGCGCAAATCTCCGTCGCACCGGCCAGTCAGTCCGCCTCCCTTTTCCTCTCTCCACTAATCTGTGTCAATCCACGGAACTCTCGTGTCATGTTCTTTCCGGAATCACTCAATTTTAACAGGACCATAAGATTTCTGAGGAAGTCAGGTTGTGAATTGTAACGTATTTGGAATCCTTGGCGCAAAAAGAGTTTCATTTTTTGCGCCTCGGACCGGAAGTGGAGCCAGGAAACCCGGTAAACTTGGCTTCACCTGTTACCCGTAACCCGTGGAGAATACCAGCTGTGATGGCCTAACCCCCCAGTTCTGCTCTCCTCCTCCTCCCGCCTGCTCTGCCCCGCCCCCGAGCCGTTACCAAGCGCGCAAGCAACAGCCGCCGTTACAGCCGCTCCCGGTGGCACGCTCGCCGCGCACTCCTCACTGACACACACGCACGCACGCACGCACCTCCTTGCAAAGGGGGAAGCTATGCGCGCCGCCCAGTGCCGGCGGGAGCGTCCGCTGACCTTGTGACCTTTCCGTCGGGATTGAAACGTGAACTTTGGCGGAATCGAAGGCGACCCGGCGTTCATTTGTTTTCCAAGACGCACGGAGCGACTCGGCCGGACGCAGGGAGCGATGCGGTCCTTCCTCTCTACCCTGGCTGTCTTGTAAGTCATCAATTAGCCTACCTAATGCTGAACTCCTGCACATGCGTGTTAATGCAAGCTGTTTCCTGTAAACTCTAATGCGTAAAACATTTACTCTGGTAAAACAGAAGCTATGCGGAATTACGCATTTGCTCCCCGCTTCACTTCCCATGACTAACTATGAGTTGAGTCTTGCATACATAATCACAAAATGCACGAAATTACATCAACCCCTCTGGGTTGCCATGGTCACGGATGTCAATCAGACATGCTCTCAGGTAAGAGTGCCTCATCCAAAGAAAACCAGCTCCAGAATTTCTGCACTGCTTTCCCAAAGTGTGACCACGAATCCTTTTTTTTTTTCTTCCCTTTTACTACTTGTCCTTTTACACATGGCAGTCATCTTGAGATGGTGGTCATTGTTCTTTTGTCAACCTGCACACAAATTGACCGCTCTCCCGCTTTCTCTCTGTTTTCTCCCCAGAACCCAAATTTATCTAGTAATATGAGCCTACTCTACTAACTGTTCTGAAATTGGCACCTTATCTTCTGTATGGGTCAAGAAATTGATCAAGAGTACCACACATCCTCTGGAAGACTGACACACAGCACATGAAGATTGCTTCTAGAAATTACAGCAATTTGTACCGTATTAGCTGAGCATTTAAAAAGTTCAGTCCAATGATGGGAATGATGGGAAAAGGCCTTTTTGGGGGAGTAAGTTTAAAAAAAAAAAAACATTCCACGGAGATGATCTAATATAATGCTGTTTAGATTTGTATTTAAAAAAAAGTGGCTCTCTGACTGCTACATTCACCACTGAAGAAAGACGAACGCTTGTGAAGTATCAGGATCAGGTGTAGAAGTGATTTTGCGATTATGCACATATGCATATTTTTTCGAGCACATCGTCTACAAATGTCAATATGAAGTGTTTGTGTTTCTCATCTAAACCTTAACCACTAAACCTTACCACATGTGCAGCACTCAATTCTGCACAGACTGAGAGACGTGCAATAGGATCCATCTATTTCAATTGAACTCTTGTATTTCATCACCCTCAAGTCTCTTGTGTGCAGTCCAGAACCAACTGCTTCCTCCGGGCCCTTGGCCTCAGCCTGCCTCGCAGATGTGAAAGGTGCACTGTGTAATGTGGCAGTAACACTACATTGCAAGCTGATTAGCTGGTTTGTGTTCCTGCCATACCGCTTAAGCCTAGACAGTCAGTCAAAAGTTGTGAGAGACAATGAATTCAGCTTGAAAGGCACACAGCAAAGAGGGATAGGGGTGATTTGGGATAGAACTACACTTTCTGCACCTTTAGGACAAATCCTGTCTCAGGTCTGATGATGTCACGCTACCTTGCTTGTCTTGGCTCATGACCACACAGTGCTGTAAAGTAAGAGCTCCCAGCTACTCTTTCTCTCTCTCCCCCTTCCTCCCCCTGTTTGGTTGGCTTCAGGGTTGATGCGGTTTTGGAGGGATAGGGGGAATCCGAAGTTGCAGCTAAAAGTTTTTTTTCCCCTCTCTTCTCATTTTCTCTTCTTTTTGAGCTTTCTCCCTCTCTCAGCGTAACTGTGTTGTTTGAACAGCTGAGAATTCTTACTGAGCTCTGAGCCATTTTCACCTGCACTGCCAGTGCTGGCAGGTAGATGAAGCATGCATACATCACAGCAGGCAGCCTGTGCTCATATGTCTGCAAGCAGGATGCATAAATATGGAGATAGCATACATGAATGCGCATGATATCAATAACACCCCGTAAACATCAGCCAGCAGTCATACAGTAAAATGCATATTGACTACGCACTGTAAAAACTGCACAGAATTACAGTTTAACACTTGTAACTCTTAACTGTGATACAGTCTAGAGTTAATGTATGCTGATATATATAGGAATGCTAGGAACCTAGAGACAAGGAGACATAATGAATATTTACATACATGTATAGAACATGTATATACATGTAATATGCATTTTAAAGAAAGTTGATGATGCCTTTCGATACACAGTGATGTGAAGCCACTTGGCTGCTTTCCTGGTGCTTTCTTTCTTTGCTGTTAAAAGTATGGTTGTCTATGCATGTAATAAGGTTGGCAATATTTCAATGGAGAAGACAGGGGTTCTTCTGTCGTCTATGCAGGTCTCGAATATGTATATCTCTGGTTGACTTTAATGCCTTGAGGTTTATATTGAGCATAATAATAAGAAATGGGCCTCATTTATGAATCTATATAAAGTTGTTTTAAATATTTTCATCGACCAAACCAAACCAAAAATTTCTGTAAAGTTTCCATGAACATTCACGACACAGCTAATTAAATTTAGAGACACCCAAAAAACTAAGGTAAAGCTTACAGAGAGCTGAAAACAATAAAATGATGACTCCTGTAAAGCAGTGCATCAGCTACCACAAGCACAGAATCAGACTTCTTTTATAGGGGACCATTTATATTATTCTTATTAAATAGCTATTCTCATTTTACTTAATTTATGCATTGGGTTTGGTTTATGTTCAAGATCCTAAAAGCATATGGTATCCCACTGAAATTGTTTAGTGCCATCAGAGCAATGCACACCAACACTAGAGCCAGAGTTGTCACTGCTGATGGCATTTCCGATGAGTTCAAGATCACCGCAGGCACGCTCCAAGGGGACACACTCGCTCCGTTCTTGTTTGTGATGGTTCTTGACTACGCTTTCAGGAAAGCCATTGATGGGAAAGAAACTGAGCTTGGTCTTGCACTTACTCCCCGAAGATCACGAAGGTACCCTCCGAAGGCGCTCACAGATCTGGACTTCACCAATGACACTGACTTGCTCTCTGATGACATCCTGCAGGCCCAGGAACTGCTGCTATGTGTAGAAAAGTGTACTGAAGTCGGACTCTTTGTCAACAACCAGAAAACCAAAGTTATGACCTGCAATGTTCCCCTCACAGCTTCACCTACGACAAAAACTGGAAAGCCCCTTGAGGTCGTGAACGATTTTAAATATCTCGGCTCATGGATTGGCTCCACCAAACATGACATGAAGATCTGAAAGGCTGTTGCATGGAAGGCCCTTAACGACATGAGAGCTGTCTGGAAATCCACCATATCACGAGAACTCAAGATCAAGCTGTTCTGTGTAA
>JAODOF010000012.1:53381535-53393914 GCA_027576175.1 Sciades proops | reverse complement strand
ACGTTTGTTGCAGTCTTCGGTCTGGCAGCATCTGTCCGGCGGCAAAAGAGTGCCGACCGGAAACGTCATGTTATTTATTTGTTCCGGGCCTAATTGGGCTAGTTCATCCTGGTTGTGGCCATGGGGGTGCTGGAGGTGGCCCTGATCAAGCCACCTCTGTTTATGCCTTTTCATGTGCTATTAGGATTGAATGTTTATTGTGTTTATTTTGTAAATCTGCTTGCTTGCATGTATACAAACTTGTGCTTTAGTCTCAGACTCTCTTTTGTTGTTTATGTGTTAATTGATTATGTGTTCACCTTTGTTTGTAAATGGTGCCATCACTTGATATATATGTCCTTGTCTAGTCTTATGTCTTCAGTCTTGATTTTTGTGTGTTTCGTGAGCACTGAGGCTCTGTAAGTACTGTGAGTTGTCCTTTGCAATTTAGAGGCTAGCAGATTTAGAATTTTGAAGTATTTTGAACGTTTTTTGACTTTGTTTGAATTTTGGATTTTTTTTTTTGTCTTCATAATCTTATTGCTATTTTGAAATTTTGCTTATGGACACTTCTTGCTTGATTTATATATATATATATATATTTTAAGCCTGAAATTAACATTTTATTGTTTATTCTCACTCACTGACTCCGATTTTTGTGGCCAAATCTACTCCCACTAACAACGTCTGCTCCGCTAACTTTACACAGGGGACCAAGGTGAATTCGGCCACACTTTTTGGACTTATCTCCAGTCCCAGCTCCACCCTCTCCAGAACTACGGTTGCCAGAGCCACAGGAAGCTCCTCTCTCCATGGTTTCAGGACACTGAAGTGGTAAATTTGACATATTGCCACTATCTGGAGGTTTGACCTCATAGTCAACCTCGCCAATTTGGCATATGACCTCAAAGACCCTTGCCACTTACCACGCAATTTTGAGCTTGAGGTGAGTAGTAAAATGAGAACTTTATCTCCTAGTGCAAATTCCCTTAGCCGTGTCCCTCTGTTGTACAGGCAATATTGACTTCTTGGGCCTGGAGCAAATTCTCCTGGGTTATGTGACTCAGTGCATGGAGTTTTGCTCTCAGGTCAAGAACGTATTGAATTTCATTTTTGCTTTTTCATTTTTGCTTTGGGAAGGCCCCTCTCCCCAATTTTCTCTACTGATGTCTAAAGCACCACAGGGCTCACACCCATAAAGCAGTTCAAATGGGGAAAACCCAGTGGAGGCTTGCGGGACCTCACCCACTGCAAACAACAGAGGGTCTAAACACCTATCCCAGTTTTTAGCATCCCCATGAATGAACTTATGAATAAGTCATTTTTAAGTATTTGGTTAAATTGATCGACTAGCCCATCCATTTGCAGATGATAAACACTAGTACGAATCGATTTAATCCCCAGTAATTCATACAACTCATGTAGTGTGCATGACATAAACATAGTGCCTTGATCAGTCAGGATTTCTTTTGGAATCCTGACTTGGGAGACAATGCAGAAGACTGCCTCCACAACACAGTGTGCTGAGATATTGTGAAGAGCCAAGGCTTCTGGGTATTGCATTGCATAATCCACTATGACTAACATAAAGCGATACCTGCATGCAGATTGATCTAATGGCCTGAAGAGATCCATGCCAATTCTTTCGAAGGGGATCTCAGTTAATGGTAATGGGTGCAATGGCACTTTTGGTGTGTCTGCTGGACTTACCAGATGGCGTTTGCGACAAGCCACACACCACCTGCGGACATTGGTGTGAATTCCTGGCCAATAGAAACAGGCCATGAGACAATTTAGTGTTTTACCCTGACCCAAGTACCCAGCCATAGGATTATGATGAGCCACATGGAATAAAAGTTCTGTATTGCTCTTCAGGACCAACGACTGTGTTTTCTTTTCCTTAGTTTGAGTGTCCTGCATCAGTTGATATAGCCTATCCTTAATAGTACAAAAATATGGAAAGGAAAGCCCAACATTAGGTTGGAGGGGTTGGCCATCAATTACTTTCACTTGGTTAAACATGTGTCTCAGAGACTCATTGTGCATCTGTTCCAATGGGAAATCCCCTAAGCGAATCCCTGGAGAGACAGGAGGGCCCTCCCCACTCTCTGTGTCA
This sequence comes from Sciades proops, assembly GCA_027576175.1. NCBI lineage: Eukaryota > Metazoa > Chordata > Actinopteri > Siluriformes > Ariidae > Sciades > Sciades proops. Next base: position 53,391,819 of record JAODOF010000012.1, on the reverse strand, counting down.
TCATGACATGGAGCTGACATGGATGGCCCTGGGACTGCTTCCCTAGCTAATGTTACGGCAGGATTCCCCCATGATGTACTACTGCAGGACCCACCTACTACTAACTGTTTTATTAATGTTTTAAACCCCGGCCAATCTGTTCCCAGGATAAGTGGATGAGTGAGGTTTAGACTAACTGCCACATCTACACTATGCTTTTGTCCCTGGAATTGAACAGTGACAGGTATTAGCGGATATTTGTCAGTGTCACTGTGCACATATCTGACCTTCATCAATCGTGCATTTCCCAGTGCCCCGTACTGAATCAGACTTTGATGCATGGAGGGGTGATGACAACCAGAATCCACCAAAGCCTGATGCATACCCCCTTGAATACTCACAGAGACTCTGCATGTTCCCACTCAATCAGGGGAAGCCCGCAGTGCATCAGGAATGCGAATTGGTAGCCCCGCTTTCTTGTGGAAGTGCTGATTCTGGGAAATCCCAGATTTTCCTCTGCACCAACAGATCTGCCCGGGCTCACTCCTGGTTCTGGTGGGCATGAATGAGTCTACCTGTGGAGAGATAGAGGGGGTTTACAGCTGTACTACACACACAGCCATCACATGCATTGGGGGACACAGCTCTTTCTCTCATTCCTGGCTATCTGAAAGCCACAGAGAGACACATGTTATTAGACAGCCAGAAATTAGACACAGGTGTGCCTCGTCACATGTTACCTGCTGGTTCACCCTGACTCCTCACCATTCACAGCCAACACTCAACCACACCCTCACTGCCACAGTCATCTTGGGAACCCCCTCCCACCCCCACACACAGTTTTGTGTGATCTGAAATTTTCTGTGGCTGCATTTGAAAATTCAGAGGATTAAGATACTGTCAAGACTTTGATGAACAGACAGAGAAGACTGCTGATCCTGAAACATCAAGTGAGAAAAATAATGGTAGATGATGTTGATTGTTCATTCACATTCTTACCTGATGGGTTAAAGGGGACTCTGGTATTTTCAACCTGGGCACTATTTTTAGATCTTTTTGGATCCAAGTTTTCACTTGGGATATAAACAAACAAAAGTGGTCCAGTATTGAGTTAGAATGCTAAAACCAGCAACCCTGAAAAGACTTTACAATGGAAACATATGGGGCATAGAGTAATGTGTCAAAGTAAACCACTGTTTTCACCACTGATTAGAGTCAAAAGGTTATTTAAAGAGTCTGGGAACACGGAGAAGAACCCTATTGAGATACATCTGCGTCTGTTTACCTCTAAGTGTAAAGAACCTGTATAAATTGATTGTACTGTCAGTGTTTTACCTTCCTCTTCTTCCAGTTTCTGACAGTGCCTACTAGTTGATTCAGCACCTTGTGAAGTGATCAGAATACAGCCTCCATGCGATGATCTACTAGTAGGCACTGAATGGAGTGCTATGTCAGAAACCAGAAGACAAGGAAGATAAGACACTGACCGTACAAACAAACATTTTTTAAAAATTTCTTTACACTTACAGAGGTAAACAGACACAGGTGTATTTCTGTAGCTATCTTCTCCACATTGCCAGACACTTTTAATAACATTTTGACTCAAGTCAGTGACAAAAAAAATGTTGCTCTATGCTCCATACCCTTCCATTTTAGAGCTGTTTTGCATCAGCAGGTTTGAGTGTTCTAACTCAATAGTGGACCAATTTCATTCATTTATGTCCCAAGTAAAAATCTGGGATATCTCCCCCTCCCCCCCAAAAAAAATTCTAAACATAGGGCCAAGGTTGTCCTTGAAGTATGATTTCTAAAGTACTTCAATGTTCTCAAAGTGCATTTGTAAGATATTGCCCCCACCAGCGACAGAAAAACTGAGTAGCTTTTACTTTTTAATCTTAGTATGTTGTTTTTTTCCCCCTCCTACCCCACTAGATGCACCAAGGATCCAGCTAATTGCTAGCAATTTTGAGGTGGATTGTTCTTATCTGCTATGTTATACTGTCACTTCTGGTACAGATTCCTTGGATGTTTGTGGTATGTTTTGATTTTGCTTATTAATACACTGTATAGGTAGGATTCTGAATTAAAAGAGAATGTAATATTTATCCACATATCTGTTTAGAACTATATGGAGCCTCCTGGGGTCTATAGGGACCACTGATGGCCTGGAAATGGTTCCAGTCTAGTAGCCCATGGCCAATGCATGTTGGTCTTTACCTGCCTTTATTGGCATCTTCATGAACTAATGTAGATAACCTAAGCTATCTCTTGACAAATCTGATTCCAATTTATTTTATTCTTAAACCACCATGGATACACTTGTGGCTTGTAGTTACCAAATGATAATCCGTAATATGTCCCTCTGGAGGTTTACTGCTCATTCCATCAAGGACTTATCTGAAATCACAAAGAACCCTGGCCTATGGTTATCCATGCTACTCTGCCAGCAGTCTATAGACACTTCAGAGGTCACCTTCACATTATAACTAATTCTTAGTTCAGGGACTGTCCACGCAGCATCACTGTCAATAGGGAGTAGCGTGACACAAACAGTAATTTAAGTGTGTTTACCAACACCCAATTCTGGTGCAATACAAAAAATACTATGGCCAGTGAATATGTGATGTATATTATATTCCTTGAAATTTACTGGAAGCTAACAATTTCAGAAGAAGCAATACAACAGATTAACAATTAACTCTACAGTTTATTATAATGCCAAGAGTAAGCAAATGCAATGCAAATCAGAGAAATACAGTAAACAGATCAAATCAAACTAAGATACTGTTAACAGCAATAAAAAACAGAAAGTAAGTCCAAGTTCTAATATGGCATACCTGTTAAAAGATATGACTACACACAGAGAAATCATATGCGAGTTCTGTATACAGAAACACTCAAAGTATACATTTTGTCACATCCCTTAAATACCCAGCCAGAACTAAGAGATTCTTCAATTAAATGGCAAATAGAAATTTACATGGAGAAACTGTTTATACATCTGAGGACCTTTTGAGTTGTAGGGACATTTCCAGGTCATATTGGCAGGAGGTGGGATCCTGGAGTATGATCCCTAGTAGGTGTGCCACTGGAGTGGAGACCAACATTTTTCCATAGTGCTGGAAACCTTATAAAAATCTCTCATTCTACAACTGAGACCCTTGTACTTCTTGCACTGAAACCATAAAAATTATACCAAATACCAATGTGCTGGCATCTTCCATTTCCCAAATACATTTCAATCTTAAGATGTGAATTAGATGAACCTACAGAGAGGCTCACAATTTCAAGAAACTTTTCTACTGTTAATCAATACATAGTGTAAATATTAAATGTTGTACACTGCCCTACCAAAAAAAAAAAAAGTCACACACTCTAATATTTGGTTGGACACCTTTAGCTTTGATTACAGCATGCATTCGCCATTGCATTGTTTAGATAAACTTATGCAATATCACAACATTTATTTCAGTCCATAGTTGTATTAATTTTTCACCCATATATTGTATTGAGGATGGGAGAGTCGAACCACTGTGTAAACTCTTCTCCAGCACATCCCAAAGATTCTCAACGGGGTTAAGTTCAGGACTCTGTGGTGGCCAATTCATGTGTGAATATAATTCCTCATGCTTCCTGAACCACTCTTTCACAATTCTGAGCCCTAATTTTATGCCTGTGCCATCAGGGAAGAAAAAAAAAGACGCTGATGTGATAACCTGGTCATTCAGTCCATTCAGGCCATCAGCTGACTTAATTTTATTGCCCCATCATGTTGCTGAACCTCGATCTGACCAACTGAAGCAACCCCAGATCATAACACTGCCTCCAGAGGCTTGTACAGTGGCCACTATGCATGATGGATGCATCGCTTCATGAGTTTCCCTTCTTACCCTGACACACCCATCACTCAGAATTAGGGTAAATCTGGAGTCTTCAGACCACATGATCTTTTTCCATTGCTGCAGAGTCCAATCTTTCTGCTCCTTAGTAAATTGAAGCCTTGTCTAACAAGTGGTTTTCTAATGACCACACAGCTGTTTAATCCCAATCCTATGAGTTCCCATCACATTCTGAGTGTGGAAATGCTCTTATTTTCACTATTAAACATAGGCACAAGTTCTACTGTTGACTTTATGACTTGACTTCACCAAGTATCTAAGTGATCTCTACTCATGGTCAGTCAAGATTTTTTTTTTTCCTGACCATGTTTCTACCACGAAGTTGATGGTTCACCACTAGCCTTCCAGGTTTTAATAATGCATTGGCCAGTTCTTAACCCAATTCCAATCATTTCAGTAATCTCCTAAGTTTTCTTTGCCTGATGCAGGCCAATAATTTGACCCTTCCTGAAACGCAGTAACATTTTTTACATGGGCACAGGATACGTCTTCTGACATGGTAGTTTAGGAAGTAAGAAGCTACTCACTGCATCAGTTAGGGTTAAAAGAATAGTTGCCAGCTGAAACACATTAATCACTGCAGTAATGATCTAATCAAAGGCTCTTATGTATTTACTGATTTAAATCCAAATAGTGACATTTTCTTTTTTCTTTTTTTTTTAGCCAGGCAGTGTATTTTATTTAAGATTTGTACTGTAATTCTAAGAAAACTGAATCATTAAATGTTTGGAGATTGTATTTCTACAGTGTGGCAGTTCGTACGAGTGGGAGGAGCACAGAAGGACGGCAGGCCAGAACTGAGTTCACAAAAACTCTTTATTTGCACTTTTCAGCGACTTGTTCACTCTCCAGACACACAAGTCGTCTGGTGGGAGAAAGCTCCCTTCTCTGCTCTCGCTCTCTCCTTAAATAGGACGCGGTCACTGGGGAAGACACACAAACACACATTAATAGACATCAGGTGCAGTAATTCTGCCACTTACCTTCCCTGACTTCGCCCTCCGGTCACAGACCGACGCTTGACCATGCCCCCGCTGCCACATACAGGTTTTTTAACATTATTTTGTCTTCAAAATGTTATTTTACAAGCTTAAGCTTGTGTTAACACTCTATTGAAAGTATTTGATTTATAATAATTTATTTTAAAAAATATGTAAAATAAGTCTTTCTCTCCTGAACTTCATCACTTTATTGAAGGTATTTGTAAAAATTTATGAAAATATGTAATATAAAGGTGTTTCTCTGCTGAACTTCTGGTGTTATAGCTTTATTGAAGGTGCTGTAATTCAGGTCCTGGGTATGACGTTAAACTGCATCCAGGTAGTGGGGGCAAGGTCGTGGATGGGGCCAGTAAGTCCCAACTGGCCTCCATGAAATGCCCGCAGAAGACCACTGAACCCCTCACCATGACTGGCGGGTTGCCGGTGCCAAAAAACCCCCGGCTGGGTCCCCTCTCCGGCAGTGGGGAGAGATGTGTTTGTCTGGGCGATCTCCAGGTTATGAAGATACCGACCAGCAAACAGGGGTGCCTAGCGGATGACCTCGGTTTTCCGAGGCAACGGCAGGGACCACAAACCCAAGTGAGTTGGGTACCATGGGGCAGCTGAGGAAGCCTCCGGTCGTATGACCCTGTGCCATCCACCGGACCCAGGCTCCTCTCAGCCCAGAGAGCCTGGCTCATTCTTTCGCATGAGGCCTGCTGGTCTTTAAACACTTTGTGCAAGTCCTACTGTGCAAAGCCCAACAGTGATGGGAGTTTCAATGACAATGGCAGGCCTGAGAAGCCGGAAGCTACCAGCTGGACTCCTGCACGTTGGCGGCTCGCGATGTGATGGCCTCGCTGAGGCTGAACTGGCCAAGTGGAAGCCCTGTGAGGTCCTTCGCTAGTGACTGGGCAGCCTTTTTTAGGGATAGCACTGCCTGCCTCTATGGAGGGCGCCCCCAATAAAAGGGTGGGGTAAACAAAGCCCGCTTGGCACTGTCCTGGTCAGCAAGCCATGGCTGACGGGATCTCCAATCCAGTGGTTGACACACAGCAACTGCCTCAATAAAACAAAACAGTCAACGTGTCACATCTGCGGCACTGACCCTGAGCTGCTGGAATGTACAGACGATGCTGGATCACGACGACTCGGGCAGGCCCGAATGACAGTCGGCGATCATTGACCGAGAACTGCACCGATACCATGCTGATGTGGCTGCACTGTCTGAAACATGACTGAAAGGTCACAGACAGCTTACAGAGCAGCACTACATGTTTTTCTGGTCGGGCGGAGACCTGCATCAAGCTGGAGTTGCGTTTGCTATACACAAGGACGTGTTAATGAAACTAGCAGCAGTTCCATCCATGCTATCCAACCGTCTTTCCAGCATTCACATCAGACTGGCTGAAAAACGATTCCTGACTTTGGTGGCTGTATATGCCCCAACTATGACTTACAATGATACCACGAGGGCAAACTTCTACGCTGACCTCGGGCGTGTACTCAGTGATGTGCTGAAAGCAGACAAGCTTATCATCCTCGGCGACTTTAATGTGCACATGGGGAGCGATCGTCCCGGCTGGAGTCGTGTGCTGGGGACGCAAGCAAGAGGCCAGACAAACTCAAACGGCAACCTGTTGCTGGAACTTTACACAGAAATGGATCTGGCAATCACTAACACCTTCTTCGCTATGCCTGACAAGTGGTACTATTCCTGGATGCACCCACGCTCATGCACTTGGCACCTGCTGGACTACATCCTTGTGCGGAGAGTTGACCTTAGGGATGTGAAAACCACAAGGGTGATGTGAGGTGTGTTTTGTGGAATGGACCACCATATGGTGAGGGTGGTATGTAACCTGCGTATAGCCCCGGTTCACCGAAAACGTGCGAAACAACCATTGCTCAAACTCGATGTGAGCCTACTACCACAAAAGGCAGCTGAACTAGAAAACAAGGTGTCTGACTGTATCAGCCAGCTACAGGATCACAACATGGAGGACATGAGTGTGAATGAGCGATGGGGCCAAATCAGCAGTGTGGTGTACACCGCTGCAAAAGAGGTCCTTGGGCACCTGAAATGGCAGCACACTGACTGGTTCGATCAGAATGAAATGAAGTGGGTATAGAGAAACTGATAGCTGAAGTGAAGGCTTGCCGTCAGCAGTCTCTGTCTGGAGTGCGCACAAGGTGGACAACAGAGTGACTGTGAGATGCTCATTCGAAGCTCCAACGTGCTACCTGCCGAATGAAGAACGAGTGGTGGGACTGCAAGATGGAGGAATTGCAGGGGTATGTAGAAGCCCACATGACCTGAGCTTTCTACGACAGGCTGAAGGCAGTCTACGGACCTCGATGTTCAGGCTCAAACCCAGTACTCAGCACAGATGGCGCGACTCTCCACACAACGCCGGACGAAATCCTGAGGAGATGGAAGGAGCACTTCCAGCAGCTCCTGAACAGACCATCGACCATTGACAGCACAGCCATTGAGAGACTGGAGTAGCGTCCCATGCGGCAAGATCTGGATGGACCACCCACGTTCGATGAGCTGCAGCGCGCGCTGAAGGCCCTCAAGGCCGGAAAGGAGCCAGGCATCAATGGGATACTGGCTGAGGTGTTAAAACACAGCGGCATTGTGCTGCACAATAAGCTGTTGTGGCTGTACCGAAGATGCTGGGAGGATGGCGCCATGCCCCAGGACATCAAGGATGCCATGATAGTGACCATCTACAAATGCAAGAGTGACCGGCATGACTGTGGCAACTCCTGGGGTATCGCGCTTCTCAGTATTGCTGGCAAAGTGCTGGCCAAGGTCACTTTATCAAGACTGCAAGCAATCTCGGAGAGAATACTACCGGAGAGTCAGTGTGGTTTCCGACCTGGCCGCGGCACTACAGACATGAATTTTGCTTTGAGACAACTTCAAGAAAAGGCTGTTGAACAAAGGATGGCGCTGTGCATCATCTTCATAGACTTCACAAAGGCCTTTGATTCGGTGGGAAGGGATGCCCTATGGTGCATCCTGGAGAAGTTTGGATGTCCATCAAGGCTGCTGGCTGTTATCAAGGCCTTCCACACGGACATGCGAGCCACAGTAACTGTCGATGGCAAGGCCTCCGACTTCTTCCAAGTCCTTCATGGTGTCAAACAGAGATGCATATTGGCTCCCACACTGTTTGCACTGTTTCTAGCCACTGTCATTGAAGAAATGTCGGATGACATGCTGGACAGAATATATATCCGAACTCGATTGGATGGTGGACTCTTCAACCTTGCACGACTAAAATCCCAATGTCACGTACTGGTGAAGTGTATCCACGAGCTCCTCTACGCCGACGACTCTGCTCTGGTGGCACACACACTGGACGGTATCCAGCGGCTGTTAGAGAAGTTTGCTGAAGCAGCCAGTGCTTATGGTATGACCATAAACATCAAGAAAACCGAGGTACTCTACCAGCCGGCACCTGGGCAGCTGGGTGCCCCACCATGGGTCCTGCTGGGCAGAACGCCACTTGTCGAAGCTGAAACTTTCACGTACCTGGGATCCACAGTGGCAAATGATAATTCCATGAATAGTGAGATTGACACATGGGTGCGGGCCGCCTCAGCTGCATTCGGACGCCTAAATGACCAGCTGTAGAATGTGAAATTGATACAACTGAACACGAAGCTAAACATCTACAGGGCTGTAGTGCTGAGCACACTTCTATATGGATTAGAGGTGTCAACCCTGTATGCCCGACATGTCCAACGACTGTCTGTCCTGGTTCAATGCCATCTCCGCGGGCTGATGGGTATCACCTGGAAAGACTGTACTACCAACATTGAAGTCCTGAGGCGGATGAATATCCCAGCTATGGAAGCCATGATTACCCGCTTGCAACTCAGATGGACTAGACATGTCATCAGGATGTCTGAAGAATGACTGCTGTGGAACCTGCTGTTTTCTGAACTGAAGGAGGGGACAAGGCCCCATGGTCAACCGCGACTGCATTTCAAGCACACTGTAAAATGTCGTCTGGGCCTGGCGGGTATCAGCTATCAGCAGCTGGAGAAGCTGGCAAATGACCGGGCCGGATGGCATACAGTAGTGAGGGAGGGCGCCGAAGCAGTACACAGAGACTGGGAAAACCAGGAAAATGAACGAAGACGCCGACGACATGCAGCCAACACAGACCCCCAAAAATTAATATTGAACTGTTCTTGAATATTGAACTGCTCTTTGAACTTTCTAACTGTTTCTGAATATTTTCTGTTTTTTTTAACTTGAAACTGTATTTTTTGTGCACAGTACTATGTCCTAGTCTGTACTAGACTGACTGACAGTGAGTGAGTGAGAAGGTGCTGGGTCATAATAATGTCAGAAAAATCTGTAAAGTATGTGTTTCTCTGATGAAATTAGTGTCATCACTTTACTGATGCTGGTTGATCATAATGTGAAAAAATAAATAAATAAAATACCTGCTTTTTCCTGCTTAACTTTTCATGGTGTCCCTTCATTGAAGGTGTTTGAATATAATTAAGGAAAAAAATGTTTAAAATAAGTTTTTTTTCACTGCAAAAGCTTTGGTGAAAAGTGCTGTAAATATATTGTTTTTACACACTGTTTGAATTTGGATGTTTTACTTTTATGGTATTTGTTTGGCAGCTATTGACCTTTTTTAATTTTAATTTTTTTTAAGTGTAGTCCAACACACTGTCCTGGTTGAGGACCTGACTGGCCTGTAGGAAAAAGCTTCTCATTGTCTCTGTTTTGGCCTTCAGGGAGCAGAATCACTTCTCTGCTTCTCTGACCAAACAGAACAACGAGTCCAACAGAGAAGAGTCCCAATAACAATTAGTATATGTAATAAGTAAATTAGTATCAGTAATAATAAGTAGTACCAGTAAATAAAGCTAGCTAAATGAATTAGCTGCATTTATCTTTGCTTATTCAACAAACATACTGTAACTTTACAGTAAAAGTGCATATGCTACACCACCTATAGTCTGTCTTTACAGTGTTAATACATTAAAATACTGTAATTAGGTCCATGTAAGTTTATAAATCTAATCACACAATCTTTTATTAGGCTACTGGTAATTAGAGATGAACAAAATATAATCAAATTCAAATTTTATTGGTCACACAAACATAACTGCAGATGATGAGTTCAACAGAGAGAAGAGTCCAATTTGGCAGCATGATATTTGTCCAATATTCACTATAGATTACAGTTAACTACCTGGTCATTTGTAGGTCCTTCAGCAATACCTAAAATGACAGAATTCCTGCAAGTTTGATTTAGATTTTGGATTAAAATTTAAGAGAAAATGATTTTTCATCAAGGGCAGCATGGTGATGTAGTAGTTACGTAGCACTGTCGCCTCACAGCAAGAAGGTTCTGGGTTCAGAGAGAGAGAGAGAGAGAGACTTTATT
>JAODOF010000012.1:51775004-51786525 GCA_027576175.1 Sciades proops | reverse complement strand
TGTGCGGAGTTTGCATGTTCTCCCCGTGTCCACGTGGGTTTCCTCCGGGTGCTCCGGTTTCCCCCACAGTCCAAAGAGATGCAGGCTAGGTTAACTGGTGACTCTAAATTGACCATAGGTGTGAATGGTTGTCTGTGTCTATTTGTCAGGCCTGTGATGACCTGGTGACTTATCCAGGGTGTACCCTGCCTTTCGCCCCTAGTCAGGTGGGATAGGCTCCAGCTTGCCTGAGACCCTGTAGAACAGGATAAAGTGGCTAGAGATAATGAGATGAGATGAGATATCATGCTATGTTGTTGTTTTTCTTAAAAGGCAGGATGAATCCAGAACATGTTCTTTCTAGAAGATATCTGAAAATAACCAGAGCAACACAAGCAACATCACTGTGGATTACCTGTGGACTGTTAGAGCTACAAAAAGCGAATTTCTTCTTGGAAAATGATGTTTTTCAGTAAATTTCTTCCCAACCCAAGTAGTTGGACAGTCCAGGGTGTGCGCAGGACATCTCCAGAAATTTTTCAAAGGGGCGGCCAGATGAGGGCCACTGAAAGTCTTGGGGTGGCACACCAAAACCAAAAGCCATAACAGAATTTCAGGAATTCTATGATGTTGTTGTCATATATAGGCTATTTGAAAACTATGGCAATATGAGAGTTTGGGAATCGCCCACTGATATACTTTGGTTTCTTATTTTACATTTAATATTACTAATGATGTGATGTGCATAGACTAATACCAGACTAGTTAATGCTTTGAGTTCCATAATAACCCTGTTTTAATATGTTATGTGTCTGTACATACATGTGTTAGGTGATTAATTGTTCTTCAAATAGGCTAGCTGTCCTTTTCCTTAAAAAGACAAAAATACATCTTTAATTTGATATTTAGCAGACTGGTAACCACTGGTCGAAGGTGAGAAACATGAAAAGTGGGGTTAACTTTCACAGACCGGGGAACAGGAGGCGGTAGGCCATAGGATTAAGCTTCTTTAACACTCTGAATGGGCCAATAAACAGAGGACCTAATTTGCAGGATTCTACCCACAATGGGAGATCCTGGGTAGAGAGCCAGTCCCTTTGTCCAGGATGAAAGGATGGTGCTGGCCTGCGCTGATGATTAGCCTGTAGCAGTTGATGCTGGGAAGCATGTAAAAGGGCTAACTGCATCCTCCTCCATATGTGACTATAGCATTATATGAACCTCTGCACAGATGGGACCCCGACCTCAAGTTCCTGGTCTGCAAACAGAGGGGCCTGGTATTCAAAATAGCACTCAAAAGGGGACAAACCCATAGATGAGCAGCACAGAGTGTTGGGGGCATACTCTGCCCACAGAAGTAGACTGCTCCAGTTGGAGGAGTTAGTGGAAGTGAGGCAGCCCAGAGTCGATTCCAGGTCCTGGTTCATCCTCTCTGTCTGGCCATTGAGCTCAGGATGAAAGCCAGAGGAGAGGCTGACAGAAGCCCCAATCAGCCAACAAAATGCTCACCAGAATTGGGAGGTGAACTGAGAGCCACGATTTCTCACCAGATCCTGTGGGAGACTGTATATTCAAAAGACATACACAATAACTCAGCAGTTTCACAAGCAGTAGGGAGTTTGGGTAGAGCAATAAAATGACAGGCCTTGGAAAATCTATTGACAACAACTACAATAACTGTTACCTTGGGAGGGAGGGAAGCCAGTTATAAAGTCCAGGGATATGTGAGACCATGGTCATTTAGGGATGGGTTGAGGGTGAAGTAGTTCCTGAGGCTAATGTCATGGATCTTTACCCTGGGTGCAAGTAGTACAGGCAGCAACAAAGGCTTACACATCAGCTTCCATTCCGGCCCACCAAAAGTGCCTCTTGATAAAGTCCAGGGTGCAGGTAGCCCCAGGATGGCCAATAAAGTAGGTGCAATTGCAACACCTGGGGCGCAGAGTGACTGGCATGATCAGGCGATTGGAAGAAACTTCAAGTTGAGGTTTCCCTTGTATGGCTTTCCAAACCACGGTCTCAGTTCCCTAACAAACTGGAGCCATGATCCTGGAGCTGGGGACTACGGGTTAATGGTCTTGTACTTGCTCAGGAGGCTGGAAAAATCTAGAGAGAGTATCAGATTTGAGATTCTTGGATCCAGGGTGATAAGAAAGGGTGAAATTAAACCTGGTGAAGAATAGACCCCATCTGGCCTGGTGAGGATTAAGTCTCTTGTCTTCTTGGATGTAAGCTAGGGTTCTATGGGCCATCCACACAAGGAAAGGTTATTGGGTTATTGGTTATTGGGTTAAAGGTTATTATACCCTCCAGCCAGTGCCTTCACTCTTCTAGTGCCAGTTTGTTGGCCAGAAGTTCCCTGTTGTTCACATCATAGTTCCTATCCATGGGAGAAAGGGAGTGAGAGAAGAAGGTGCAAGGGTGAAGTTTGTTGTCTGATGCTCATTGGGACATTACACCCCCTACTCCCACCTCTGAAGCATCCACCTTGACAATGAATGGAAGGACTGGACCCAGACGAATGAGGACTGCAGCAGAAGTGAAGCATTGCTTAAGCTCAAAGAAGGCCTTTCCTGCCTCTGAGGTCCAAGAGAACCTGGTGTTGAATTTCTTGTTCAGAACAGATAGGGGCATGGCTACTGAGCTGAAATTGCAGATAAACCGCTGATAAAAAATTTTAAACCCAAGAAAGCACTGTACCTCCTTAACAGAGGAAGGTGTGGGCAAGTCTCTGACAGTTGCTGTCTTCTTAGAGTCCATCTGGATGCTGCCCTTGGAGACAGTAAACCCCAGAAAGGAGACTTAGGTCATATGGAAGTCATATTTCTCAGGTATCACATAAAGATTGTTCCTCAGGAGGCGCTGTAAGACTTTTCTTACATGACTGACATGTTAATGGAGTGATTTGGAGAAGATATCATTCAGGTATACAAAGACAAAGTGGTTTAACATGTCCTGTAGAATATCATGAATGAGAGCCTGGAACATGGCTGGAGCATTAGTCAGACTGAATAGCATCACCAGGTACTCATAGTGGCCATATGGGGTATTGAATGCCATCTTCCATTCGTCCCCTTGTCAGATGCGGACTAGGTGATAAGCATTGCCGAGCTCAAGTTTGGAGTAAATGGTAGCTCCTTGAAGCCACTCAAAAGCTGTGGACATCAACAGAAGTGGGTACCGGTTCTTGATAGTAATCATGTTTAGATCATGGTAGTGAATGCATGGGTGAAGGCCACCATCTTTCTTCCCCACAAAGAAAAATCTGGCCCCTGCAGGGGAGGTGGAGATTCAGATAATCCCAGCACAAAGGGTGTCCCAGACTCCTTTACTACAGAGCCATGCAATTGTAATATGTGCAGAAAGCAGTTTGGCATTGTCTTGCTGAAAGAAGGAAGGCCTTCCCTGAAAAAGATTTTGTCTGGATGGCAGCATATTGCTCTGAAACATGTATATATCATTCAGCATTAATGATGCCTTCCCAGATGTACAAGCTACCCATGTCATGTGCACTAATGCACCCTCATACCATCACAGATGCTGGCTTTTGAACTGTGCACTGATAAGTCGGATGGTCCCTCTCCTCTTTAGGCTGGAGGATATGGTGTCTATGATTTCCAAAAAGAATTTCTACTTTTGATTTTTCAGACCTCGGGACAATTTTCCACTTTGCTTCAGTCTGTCGTAGAACAGCTCAGGCCCAGAGAAGGTGGCAGTGTTTCTGGACAATGTTTATATCTGGTTTTAACTTGGATTTGTGGATGTAATAATGAGCTGTTTTCACAGACAATGGTTTTCTGAAGTGTTCCTGAGCCCATACACTGATTTCCACTACAGACACGTGTTTGCTTTTAATGCAGTGTCGCCTGAGGGCCTGAAGATCACAGGCATCCAGTTTCAGTTTTCAGCCTTGTCTCTTGCATACTGAGATGTCTCCAGATTCTCTGAAGATTTTAATGATATTATGTACCATAAAGGATGTGATCCCCAAATTATTTGCAATTTTCCATTGAGGACCATTATTCTTAAATTGTTGCACTGTTTGCTCACATAGTCTTTCACAGAGCAGTGAACCCCTCCCCATCTTTACTTCTAAGAGACTCCGCCTCTCTGGGATGCTCTTTTTATACCCAATCATATTACTCACCTGTTGCCAATTAACCTAATTAGTTGGTGTTTTTTACCATTAACAACTTTTTCAGTCTTTTGTTGCCCCTGTCCCAACTTGTGTTGCTGACATCAAATTCAAAATGAGAATATATTTTTCAAAAAGCAATAAAATTTCTCAGTTCCAACATTTGATATGTTGTCTTTGTACTATTTTCAAGGAAATCTAGGGTTTCCATGATTTGCAAATCTTCACATTCTGTTTCTCTTTATATTTTATACAGTGTTCCAATTTTTTTGGAATTGGGGTTGTATATATAAATGAGAAGAGGGAAACCATTGAAATGAACATCTAATAGGATTCAAGTATATTGTCAATATATTACTGCATACTTAGCACTCATAATAATCACATTAATCCCTATAAATGAAATCATTAGGTTATTTGGCAGCTTATAAAGTAGCATTTGGTCCAGCACAGTTAGAATTGTTTAGAGTCACAGCCATTGACAGGACAGGTCACAAATTACATTTATTTTATTGCTTTATGTCATGTGCTACCATTTGGTGCACACAATTTATTGTAGCCACAAGACACTAAATCATTAAGTCATGAAATCATAATATGTGCATGAGATGTAAGTTGTATGGTGATTCTGATTAATGATTGTGAGTTGTTGGATTAACAGAATTAATAGAATAATGCTGATGTTTTGTTTTTCTTTTGATGTGTTCTCCTGTAAAGAAAATATGCTCACAGTTTAAAGGATTATGTGCACAAGCACTCATCTGCTCATGAACCACAAGAACTAAATTTAATGCCTTCCTGCTCAGATGAAATCTACCTTCCACTTGTTTTGCTAAACACAGTGAAGTGGACAAATCCATTTGCATAAAGATGATCTCTGCTGAATTTTTGAACACCGCTCAGGTGGTAATATCCATCCATTATCTGTAGTTGCTTATCCTGTTCTACAGGGTCGCAAGCAAGCTGGAGCCTGTCCCAGCTAACTATGAGCAAGAGGCAGGGTACACCCTGGACAAGTCACCAGGTTATCACAGGGCTGGCACAGAGACAAACAACCATTCAAACTCACGGTCAATTTAAAACCACCACTTAACCTAACCTGCATGTCTTTGAAAACCCACCCAGACACAAGGCGAACACACAAACTCTACACAGAAAGGCCCTTGCCGGCCGCTGGGCTCGAACCTAGGACCTTCTTGTTGTGAGGCAACAGTGCTAACTACTACACCACCGTGCCACCCCCAGGTGGTAATATTACTTCATTTATCAGTTTGAATTAGGTCCTGATGAGTCCATATCAGTAAAGTTTTTCTGCTTATAGCCGAGGAAGGAACAAAACTCAATGTGAACAGCTACAGGTAGCCGGTGAAGAGTAATGATGAAGCTGCAGTGCTTGGTTCATATTGTGTATAGTGAGGTAGTGGTTCATATTGTATTTAGTGGGTTATATTTTCCCTACTGTTGTTAAGATAGGAATAAGGTATATTTTTGCCATATCTATAGATATAAATATACCTGCAATATGGGTAATAAAAAGAGATCAAACAACAAAGGGCAGCTAACACTGCATTTTCATTGAGCTCTGAAGACAAAGAGAAACAAGATACAAGTACGATGTGCAAGAAATGAAAAGGCAACAGATTACATGCAGAGATCAAGTTTGATATATGCAAAGATGCTTCTTATTTAATGCTTGTTCTTGTGCATTTGTGATGTATTACGTAAATGATGCATGTTTCTGTCGAATACTCTGTTAGTTTAATCTCACCTCTCCGATCTTCACACCCACTATTATACTGACTAATGAAAAACCATATGTCATTATCACCACACACTCCCCAAAGAGGAATCGTCTCTCTCTCTCTCTCTCTCTCTCTCTCTCTCTATCTATCTATCTATCTCCCATAATCTCAATAATGACCTGATTTGCGCTCTCTCTCTCTCTCTCTCTGTCTGTCTGTCTATCCCACAATCTCAATAATGATCTAATTTCTTCTCCTATTGCTCTCTCTCTCTTTATCTCTCCCAAAATCTCAATAATGACCTAATTTCTTCTCCGATCTCTCTCTCTCTCTCTCTCTCTCACACAATCTCAGTAATGATATAATTTCTTCTCCTATTGCTGTCTATCTATCTATCTATCTATCTATCTATCTATCTATCTATCTATCCCACAATCTCAATAATGATATAATTTCTTCTCTTATTGCTCTCTCTCTCTCTCTCTCTCTCTCTCTCTCTCTTTGTCTATCTATATCTCCCAAAATCTCAATAATGACCTAATTTCTTCTCCGATTTCTCTCTCTCTCTCTCTCTCTCTCTCTCTCTCTCTCACACACACACAATCTCAATAATGATATAATTTCTTCTCCTATTGCTCTCTCTCTCTCTTTCTCTCTCTCTCTCTGTTCTGCAGTTAGGATAGGTTAGAGCCCACAGTTTAGAGCAGTGTGTCCTTATGTAATGAATGAATCAGACATGCCTTATGTATGAGACAGTGACTGCTAGCGTCACAGCTTTCCAAATCTCATTTACTCTCTTTATGAATAGCGAGAGAGAGAGAGAGAGAGAGAGACTCCTTTACAACTCCTTCTATGCCTCTGATTATTTTTCTCCATTCTTAGTGTGTATAGCCATATCTGTTCATTGCTCTGATTAGTTTACAGTGTTATTCAGATGAAGATGGTCACATGTCTTGAGGTCAGCAGCTCAATTTTGGAAGATTATATTCAAAATATCATCTGTTTTATGACCATAATCATTTGGTAGCTTTTTGGCCAACATCAGGCATTGCATCATATATTGCACAAGAAACAGTCTGGGCAACAAACTGTTCTGCTCAGACTGACTGAATTCTTCAGGGACATCATAACAGACCATATCACTTTAAAATGACTTGGTGGGCCAAGCTGTTGTAGAATATATGGCCATAGCTGTGTCCAAAAACAGAAAGCAGCTGGCTTGATGTCTTTCTGCTTATGCTGTCTCATGAGTCAGTGTCTTGAGGCAGGCTTTGAAGGCAGCATTTGTCACAACACTGCCAAGATAGAGGCATATGCTAACAGCTACTAATCTTAAAAGTCTGTTGAGCATGATAGAATAAAGTATCACTTCAGATAATAGACAAAAACGTTCTGGGACTATACCATCATTTTCTTTCTAGAAATAAAATTGGAATACCCAATAAAAACATTTTGTCCACAGCTAATGCACAGGATTATGGGTTATGTAGGACAGCGAAGGATGCATACATTCAATTTGGACATGACTCAATGCTTTTCTAGCTCCAAATACAGCTTGGCCTGACATTCACACTAGCGACAAAGCAAAAGGTGACCATCCATTTTCTATGTACATGTGTATGACATGGAGCCATGAGTTCAGTGACAGCGAAATTAGGTTTGATGCAGTAAAGTGACAAACCCAAATGAATGACTTGAATGACTCCTTGGACCAATCCTTTGATGTGTGTGGTCCAAAATTAATTCAATCCCTGACTCACAATTTTAGTTTCTACCATCCATTCCAACTAACTAACTTGTGAAATGGAAGAAAAATTAATAACCATGGTTTCCTGTTATCCTGTCATATACGTACAACCTCTCATATGTGTATAGATGCATAATGAGGCTTTAAAAAAAATAAAAATTAAAAAAAAAGCTTGGAAGAAAATAGCTGAAATTGGTAGTCCTCTGGTGAGTGTATGTAACTAGTACAGCTTACTTGCTTTGCTAATCTGCTAATGAAGATACTACGTAACCTGCTGTATTCGTGCATTATTTAATTTGTGTTTAAGTAATCAGCTTAAGAAGCTATATAAAGTATAGCTACAACTGTTTCTTATTGGAACTCAAAAAAAAAAAGCTGAGAAGTGCTTGCTGATATTTGACATCAGTAACAGTTTTGACACGCCCACAAGAGACAAACTATGAATTGGATGAGTGACTTGTTGCCTGCCAGTGTGAGCATTTTTAAAAATATTTCAGACTCTCATTTGTAAATGTTTTCACAGTAGTAACATTACAACCATTGGTTGTACATACATACATAGGCTGTGCTTGCTGCTTTCATCTATGGAAGAGCAGTAAAGCCTGGGGCAGGAATGGTATGTTTTGGAAATCTTACGTGCAACCCCAATTCCAAAAAAGTTGGTACACTGTGTAAAATGTAAATAAAAATAGAATGCAAAGATTTGCAAATTATGGAAACCCTATATTTCATTGAAAATAGTACAAAGACAACATATCAAATATTAAAACTGAGAAATATCCATCCATTATCTGTAGCCGCTTATCCTGTACAGGGTTGCAGGCAAGCTGGAGCCTTTCCCAGCTACCGTAACTGTGGGTGAAAGGCAGGGTACACCCAAGACAAGTCACCAGGTCATCACAGGGCGAACACATACAGACAAACAAACAACCATTCACACCTATGGTCAATTTAGAGCCACCAATTAACCTAACCTGCATGTCTTTGGGGGAAACCGGAGCACCCGGAGGAAACCCATGCGGACATGGGGAGAACATGTAAACTCCACACAGAAAGGCCCCCATCGGTTACAGGGCTCAAACCCAGAACCTTCTTGCTGTGAGGCGACAGTGCGAACCACTACACCACTGTGCCACTTGTTTAAAGTTCCATTTGTTTCTTTCCCATTTTTTATTCACAATTATTTTTGCTGCCATCCATAAGAAATATAGTTAATGACTTTACTTCACATGAGTTTACGTCACATTAATGAACTCAAAACATTCCCTGTTCACCTTGAAAGAAAGCAATGGCACTGCATCTTTCAAATGTAAAAATAAATAAATAAATAAATAAATAAATAAATCTGATTGAGATGAAAGCAGTAGCAGAGATGGGGAAAGAGGTTCAAAACAGCTGTGCAACTGTCAATCTTTCCAGATTCATACGTCGATTGGCTCATATGCTCCTTTTTTCTTGGTGAAAAAAATGCTCTTTTTGCATATTTTTGACTGATAACTCATAGCTCCATACTCCACTGTAAAAATGTAGAGTTTATACACATAATTAATAACAGTTGGCAGATCTGCATTAGAAAAGCTTGCACAAACACATTATTTTCTAAGACACCTATTGTACGTCTCTTTCAATTATATTGTCCATAAATAAAAAAAACAAGACTATAGGAGAGAATTAGACTGAAGTGTAGAATAAATGTATGCATATTATTTCTTAGCTTTCCCAAATATAGCTTTCGAGTTTATCTCGAGAAATGGGTGACTGAGATGGAAAGCTGTGTGAAGTGATTAAGGAGTTTGTAATGAATGCAAACTGCAGTAAAATGTGTTTAGCACTAATGGCTTAGAGAAAAGACTACCGAGCTTTGGATATTGAGAAATGTGTGCCACTGCGCAATAACAACGTGTAAACAATTATGAAAGACTGTAAATGATAAAGATGCACTTGTCTTTGGTACAACTGCACTCTTCCCAGTTCTTATTAAATGATGGCGAGGAGCCAGTGACAGCAGGGTATTCGGTGTAAGAAACATCCCAATGGACTGCTGCGAGTGTGTGACTGATCTCACAGATCTGCAGAGTCAGCATGTTCCAGATGTTCCACAGCTGCCTGATGTTCCACTGCAATGCCCCACTGTGCCATGAATGCCTATTTATGAGTTGTCTGTGCATCTTTGTCATGGTTATTGCCCTGTTAAAATACTAGTACGGAATGAATGTGCTCTGGGTGATAGGATCAGATTTTTACAATAAAGCTTCCAGGGAATCCAGTATTTGAATTAACGTATCATAACTTGAATAACCATGAGTGTTGTGCATATGTCCCTAGTGGATGACAGCGAAAGATATGTCACAGCTCGTATTTGAAAATCAATAATGTAGCATATGATATGGATGATATAAATGGGTAAATAACGTCTCTGGTTAGGACACTGAAACCTCTTGTGCTTTAACTCACACCAAGCTATAAAGCTCTCCGAAGAGGATGGTCAGCTGGTCTTAAATCAAAATAAAAATGTTGTGTGTTTAGACTAGCACATAAACATATACAGTCAGCAGTGACATATTCAAAAAAAATCTATTTCAGGAAATTACAATCCATGAAATGACTGTCATGTTTCGGTTGAAGGTTTCTGTCTCCTCCCTGCTTCTCTAATTCAAGTGACATGTTGAACATAAAGTAAATTTATAGCATGGACAATCTTAAACAAGCAAGTGTTATGAATAGACATGCTTATTTTTTCATCGCACAAACAAATGCTTGTCAAACTATCATTGTGAGGCTCTTCCATTGACGTAAATATTAATGTAAATAATTAATGCTATGCCTTAACACTTAAATCCAACTCTAACCTTGAACCCAGTAATCAAAATTAAAGCTTTGGTTTCTTTCATGGCATTTTTTCTTAATTAAAAAAAAAAAAAAAATCCTATCAATGTTGGGACATTTGAGGACACATGCCCAGACTGGTTTGAGCTGACAGGAAGGCTATGGCAAAAGTGTGTGTGTGGGTGGGTGGGGTTGGACACCTTTTTTCATCCATGGTGTGCAGAACAACAACAAAAAAAAACTCAACATGTCACACTTTGAAGCAGAAGACTGCATGTTCCGCTCCAGTCAGACAAAAACAGGAATTTGAAGATACAGTGGGCATAGGCTCACCGAAAGAGTACAGCTGAACATTGGAAATACATCATCTGGTGGGATGAATCTCAGTGTCTGCTGCAGATGGTCGAGTCAGAATTTATCACGAACAGCATGAATCCATGGACTCAACCTGTGCCTTGTGTCAACAGTTCAGGCTGATAGTATTGGTGCAACAGTGTGGAGGATGATTTTTGGCACACACTGAGGCCCTTCATACTAGTCAAGCATTGTTTGAATAATACAGTCAATATGAGTGGTGTTGCTGAATATAATTTAACCATCTTACAATGGCTACTTCATGACTTTATATTACAGGCATTTAGCAAACACGATTATCCAGAGCAACATACACCAAAACCAGACCAGGCTGGAGAGCAGCTGGGGGTTACGTGCCTTGCTCAAGGGTACTTCAACCATTCCTGCTGGTCCAGGGAATCGAACCTTTTGGTCCCAAAGTTGCTTCTCTAACCATTAAGCCATGGCTTTCCCCAAACTTCCAGCATGAGAATGTACCATGTTTCAAAGCTCAAGTCATCTCAAACTGGCTCTATGAACATGACAAGTTCAGTATACGTGTGTACAGTGGCTTCCTAGTCACAAGATCTGAACTCAACAGAGCACGTTTGCCATGTAGTAGAACAGGAGATTCACAGTATGAATGTGTAGCTGACAAATCTGCAACTATTACAGTTGTGGCCAGAAGTTTACATACAGTGACATGAATGTCATCTTGGATATGAATGTCATGGCAATATTTGGGCTTTCAGTAATTTC